>KK503051.1:0-37687 GCA_000688735.1 Glossina austeni | reverse complement strand
CACTTGAGATTTAGACCCACGACATTGGGTTGTAAATCGAGATCCTTCGCCTACTCGGCCATTCATCCAGATATCGTATTGTAATGTAAACCTATGTTCAAAATTTTACCTTTTTATTGAACTCCATTCGAAGTTAATTGCGTACCGCTGAATTGTAATTTTCAGGATAGTATAGGAATATTGCAATTCAACTCTCTTGACTCGATTAACTTTCCCATTGCAAATATTCCGCTTGTATACCATTTTACAGGCAAGTTACCTGTTCAAATAAATTCATTGTGACTTTTTGGTTAATTTAAAGCTAATCGGTTAAGAATTGAAGTGGTTGGAAATACGGACAACTTGACATAGATAGCTTAAAAGCAAACGCAATTAAAACGTTTTAAGCAGTGGTAGTACTAAGCAGTGACATCACTAAAAAGGTAGTCTTATTGAATCACGTAAAGAACTCGAGTCGTTAGTAAACTTTCTGGATGCTGTTATTGTATATGTAAAAAATCATTTGAAATATAATGAAAAAAAATTCACAATATGCTCTCATGTCGTGGCGAAATCTCCATGTTTATTATATAAAAGAAAAATTATAAAATTGTCGAGTTGTAATTGATTTGTTAAGTTAGCTGCAAGAGAGCAAGTACGATCTTCTACATAAGCCCCTCCAGTAGTGTTTCTGAATTAACGAATCGCTATCCACGATAATTCGATCTAATATAAACGGTCTTTCTTTCTAAAACCTAAAATAATTCAAATATTTCCAAAAAATAAATGTATGATCCCTTACAGTTACATACAACCTATGCTATCGTTCAGAGGTCCACCAAAACCCGTACAAGTCCCCATATGATTATGAACAATTTCAGCTCAATTACTCGATTAATTTCACTCCTTGTATTATTTATTAAAACGCGGTAATCTTGATGAACGATAAATTCTGCTTCTCAAAAGAATCCAAACAAGGTGATCCAACGCAGTTAAACCGTAAGATCTTGGTGGCCACTCCATTGAATTTCGGGAGCGTAATCGAACTGAAAACTTCGACTTCAGTTGCTCTACGCTTCCAATGTCTTCTGAACTATGAGCACTTTTTGGTCAGACCTTGACGTATCATGAAATAGGTTCTTCAATTTTTCCGCTAACCTATGAATTTTTCATTCATTCGGTTTATTTCCATCACAAGAAAAGGTAGCGAATTTTACGAAATCTTGATAATAATTTTAAAGAACATTTTCCTAATAAAATTTCTTGTTCTTGCGTGCATAACATCTGTGGTCAATATTCTAGATTATACTCGATATCAAATGTCGTTATGACACTTAGAAGTAAGGATATCCTTCAGGAGACATATAGTAACGATATTGGAGCCCGACCTTTGAAAAAGTACTTATTAATATAAGTGGTTGAACAAGTTAAAACAAAGCCTAGAGATGATATCACTGGAAAATGTGATTAGTTACGTAAACCCAAGCCTGTTAACCTTCAACTGGCAGCAGTATAGTAGGCACAGCATATTGGCACCGCAAGTATTATTTACCATAAGTGTTGTATTTTTAAGAAAACATATCCCAACAATAAGCATAACAATAACAATATAAAAAATAGGCAGTAGTCAGGCACTAAATAATATGACGATAACACTTGGCACTTGCTTAGGGCAATAACGTAAATAAAATAATAGAGAGGGATATTTCTATTATATGGCCTCCAAAAAGCATTTCCATAACTTATCTATGTAACGAACTTGAGGTAAATTAACTCGATGTGAATTAATATCAGCGGCGGTGTGCAATGATCAATACGAGTAGAATAATATGGTAAGCGAATGTCAAATATCACATCAGTTATATCATATCGGCCTACATCTTATGGAGGATTTCTAACTTGAAATTATCAAATGACAAAGATTTCGAGTGGATTTGTGTTGAGCTCAAGTGTTGGAATACGTGGACTCGATGAAAATTAACAAAAATGCACATTAAAGATTGAAGCGCAAGCCCATATTTAGTAAACTACATGGTGCTCTACGCTATTCTGGCTGTCCTTTTTGCTTTAAGGAATATTAGTGAACATGTTAGGGTGAGAAAAAGAGAGGGCAAAAAAAGAAAGAGAAAATCCATTTCTTAGTAAAAGTTTAGTTTTTGAAGATCCCTTCTGTTTAAAAACATTTCATATCATCTTTTATTTATCTATTTAAAAAAAAAAAAAAAAAATTTAATTTTATTGCAAAGAAAATTGAAATTCTTTCTTATACTTTTCATATATAAGACATAAAAGAATTTAAAACCAATTGCAGCACCACCACCACCACCACCGCCACCACCACCGCCATCATCGTGCTTACTAACAAGAATTTCTTAGAAGTTTTGCTTCCTTTTTTTTTCCTTTGGATTGTCTGCCAATAAATTTAATCACGTTTTTTTCTTTGTTCTTATTTCTTGCTTTTAGTTGTTATTATATCCTTCAACATGTTTGTTTAAATGCTAACAAATTGTTTTTACTTTCACTTACATGTTATCGTTGGCGTAAGTATTTATCCACCCCTTAGAGAACTCGGCAGATATGAAATTTCTTAACAATTAGATTTAAAATGAAAAACTCGCTTATTTCTTTGTTCCCTTACCGCGCCACTGCTCTCATCTATCTATCAATCATACGGCTAATGTCGTTATAAAGTTAAGGTAACTTATGCAGGCGCGCTTGCCTTTGTATTATTATTATAATAAAACGTTTGTTGCTTGTCAATAATGAGCATTGACAAGGGCTTGTCAATGGAGTTCTTTTTTTCTCTAAATTTTATTTTGATTTTTTTTTTTTTGCTCTTGATTTTTACATCCCCTGAGAGATAACAGCAAATTATAAAATTCATAGAAATCCTTATAATTTGTCAGACAGTTAGTTATTTTAGGAAATTTTTCATATCAAAGTTTTTCTGCACCCTGCACCTAACGATTTCGTTTTACCTAACGAGATGAGTTATATTATAGGGTAAAGCGTTTTGTGTTTGTGTTGATAAATGACCTTTCGTTTGTTTTTCTCACAATTTTTTTTTTTTATGACATATAGGGCGAATATTGCGATGGCGTTATAAAAGGAGTAAAAAAGAGAGCGAAAATAAGGGAAAAAGAAAAAAAAAAAAAAAGAAAAATTGTTTAACAAGTTTTGACATGAATCGATATTAAACATTTCATGTGATTGATGTCTGGTCATAATGTTGTTAAAGAATTCAATTTGTTAATGTCAAACACTTTTTAATCGGAATTCAGTTTAATTTATTGCAGAAAAAAAGAAGCATTCGATGAATTAAAGCTGCGAGCAAATTACAGTAATTGAAAAATTGCAAAATGCATTCATATTGGGTAGTTAAAAATGTATTTCTCTGCCATCAATTCCAGTATCTTTTAGAGAATTTAAATTTATTAAAACAAAAAATGAAAAAAAAAAATAATGTTTATATCCTTTACTTGATATTGAAGCTAAGCTGTTTATGCTTTGTTGTTGTTTTTTTTTTTTTGTTTTTTTTGTTTTTTTCAATTATCATTAACTTTAATATCTTAAGTAATTTTCTCATTATTAACAACTCAGTAAATTTATTCCGCCCCTATAAAAGTATGCTCTAATATATTCATTTTTATTTCAGCCTAATAGTATACTTTCATATTTCATGCTCTTTATACTTCAATTACGTATGCATTATTAACACTTCAATGGCTATACGAGTAATTTCCCTTAACTGAAAATGCAAAATAGAAAAAACACGAAATAATAAATAAAAGCAGAAAAATTTTGCCTACATTCATACACACACAAAAAAATAATCTTGCGCCATTTTCATTTTAAAAGGTAATGATTTTTCTTGAAGAAAAGAAACGTAGCAGTAGCAGCAGCTATAGCAGAAATGAAAGAAAGATATGAATGTATAACACTTTGTCATTATATGCCATCATAATGTGGATGTTATGGCAATCATTACATATACATGAAGGATAAGAAGGTGATATGCTTCAACAATGAAAGAACCAGGCACACCATGCAAATGCGAATGCGAGTGTGTGTACAAGTGAATGACGAAAAAATACGATGATATGCAAATCTTAACAAATTTGTTGTGTCAAATGTATGTCAGAAAATAAATTTGAGAAATGAAGGGAAATATATGTACAGCTTACGAAAAAGACGATATAGATGCTCATGCATTGTAAAAGAAAAACGTATTATATAAGCTAACCTGGTTTCTCTATGTATGTATGTATATGCCATACACAAAATCAATCGATCAAATAATTGGCTCACCTATATATTTATAAATCTCTCTTCGTAGAAGCAGGTGATTTTCATTTTAGCTTATGCAGGGATATTATGATTTTATTTTGAGAAATCCAAGTTAAGCACTTTATTTCATATAAATTTTTCAGCTCATAGAAGCGAATACACAAAAAATAACGATTATATTATCAAGGTTTTGCACTGAATTTCAGTTCGTCACAGCTGCTCTCTGAGCTACAAATCTATTTACAGTAACAGGACAGAGATGTACGCCTGTTCTTGCCGTCGCATTGCATTACTGAAGATTGAGGATAGCTAATGGAGGAAACTAATATGATGCTTTATTTCAGGTAATACCCCCATGACGATCGTATCAGGCGTGAAAATTTAGCTTTGAGAAAGACGTTTTCTCGACTAAGCTCACCTTTTCTGTATACGATTTTTTTGGGGTTTAACTTCTCCAAGTGAAAAAAGTAAACACCTGGTTAAAGAATTGAGGTCATGAAAAAATTTACTTTCAAAAGTTTAGGACTAACAGTGTAGACGTTTTTGCTCAACTTGTTGGTGGTATCTTATAAAAAGAAGGAAACGCAGAAACCTGCAGAGAGTCCCTACGAGGCCAACATTGGCATTAAGATCATCGTCCCAAGATATAATGGGCTACTAAAATTCACTCTCTTCTATGTGGAAATAGATGTGGTAGAGCGACGTTGATCTATCGATCACTAAATAAGAAAAACGACTGTGACTTAATGATTACATATAGATTTTACCAAAAAACCTTACGATCCTTTACAAGAAGATCTCGTTAACTATGATCTGATTAAACGAAAAAAGTTGTCCTGAAGCGATGTCCGTGGTCGCAATCAAATCAAACAGTTATTTTCTTGGGTAATAGGGTATGAAGCTGAGTCACTTTAGGGACAGCTCTTGTAGAGGTTTTCAATACCAAGGAGCCATAAAAATTGGCCCTAATCTCCGGTATATCCGGGATTTTCTTTCATATGTTTGGGTTTTTTCTTTTAAAAAAAACCGCTGGGAATGTAAAAGTTTTCTTATAGATTCGAAGTGTACTCTGTACTGCAGGCCCTGTCCTCCTCTTACGGGACAAGTCCGATGAACACAATTTTTGAGCAATTTCTTCATTAAATTTCACTAATTGCGGGGACGCATCGATCTAGATTATCTAGAAACCATCGATGGAAAATAATCTCACAAGGACAAGTCCAAATATGTTAAATTACCTTTCCTTGGTAGCCATTCGATACCGAAATTTCTTGACTTCATTACATATTTGAATTTATCACGTGATAGATCGGTTGTTTGATGTACTGTGGCTCCGTATTGTTGAAACCAGATATTGTTTAAGTAAATATTCCTGAATTCAGGCCATGAAAAATTCACTAACAACGATCTTTACCGTTCTTCGTTCAAGGCAATGGGATTTTCATTCTAGCTTTCAAATAAATAAGCATCAGCCTAAAATTAACATCAAACGGTCGCCTTGACAGAATGAAAAGTTATCTCGCGAATTATTCATGAATTGTCTTCACGATCAAAACGACAATTTTACCTATTAATTGAACTGCAGAGGTGAAAAGAAGACAAAGCTGAGAAGATGACTTTCTTAAAAAAGTGGGCAAAGACTTTCAACATGAGATCGATTAGTTGTATAAAATGTGCAGATAAGTTGAGAGGCATAAAATTATAAAGTAGCCGAAGTGTCTGCAACTGCTCCTCCCAACGCTCTTAGGACGTTTTGTTGGGCTTTTGAGGCCTCTCAAGAAATTTATAAAATAAGCTAAAAAATAAATAAATCTGAAGAAGAGATTTGACATACGCAAGCGCTTCATTTCTATAAAAAAGAGCCTTCGCCAGTTGCACTCACCTCGTCTTAAACTAATTCGCAGGCTACAGTAGAAAACGATTGAAGAATTGTGAAAATAACGAGAGTTAAATAGCATTGTCTGTGAAAACAATCTGATCTAATCCAATAG
The DNA here is from genome assembly GCA_000688735.1 of Glossina austeni. Classification (NCBI taxonomy): domain Eukaryota; kingdom Metazoa; phylum Arthropoda; class Insecta; order Diptera; family Glossinidae; genus Glossina; species Glossina austeni. The sequence goes on along the minus strand of KK503051.1, from coordinate 31,430 downwards.
CAGGTCCACGGTTAAAAAACATTTAGCAATTGTCATGTCTTTGCTTGACCTTGAGTGTTCACTTATATTTACATCTCCATTTTAAAATGAGTATTGCTTTTCTCCTTCTTTCTGCTTCAAAGTAATAACAAAAAATCTTATGTGAATTGACGTGGAAAGTAAGAAAATAAAAAAAAAAAAAATTTTATATAATATTTTTATGAAGTTTCTTGCAGCGATATTATTTAAGGATCTAAAAATTGGAAATATTCAAAAGAATTTGAGTGTTCGCCACCGGTTTATTATAGCTCTGCCATTACACATGTCTTAAGGACTGAGTAAATCAAGCTTTTTATGTCTTAAAGCATTTCTTCAACACATCGCCTACTTTCCCTAGCATAGTACGCAGTATTCTTTGCCAAACCCTATTGAACAAAATTGATTGCTCAGAGAGCAGCTGCCTTATACTTATCAGACCCTTCAAATTGTGCAAATTTTGCTTTATACGGTTTTTAACTTTAATTTCTCACTCAGTCTCTCATTTCGGGGAAGAAAACAATTAAACAATTAAAAAATTTACGTTTGCCTCTGGAACTGTCGCTTTTACCCAACACTGTTACCTAAAAGAGAATGTGGGAAATGAGAGGAAAAATGAAAATTTTATAATTTCAAATACTTCGGTTGGGGGCAAGCGAGTTTTTCATTTTTATGCAAATATTCATTCACACATGAAAACTTCTATCGTTATATTGATTATAGTTTATGAGTAATGAGGAAAAAATTCAATTTGAAAATCTGTGTTGGCCATTTGGGCTGTAAAGCCAGCATGTACTTTGATCGATTTACCTCAACGCATGAGCAGCCAAATAGATAAACATCGTGGCTACCACCAAATCACCGCGACTTCGCGGGGTCAAATATCAGTGCGTTAGAATATCTCAGCCGGTAAAGATATAAAACCTACCGAATAGAAATGCATCCGTTAGATTGCGACTGCCTGCCTACCTACTTCACTTTCTTTACCGCGTGTTGATCATAAAATTCCCATGCCTACGTCTGTGCAACAACTTCCGAAAAGTTTTTCCAAATTTTATCTTCATCTTTGCAAACGAGGGAATGTTTATCACACACACCCGTACCCAGGCGGGCCGACGAACTGACAGACAAATATTCTTAGATATAGAATTTCATACCAACAAAACGAATATAATCCCAGTCTTTGGTGATGTGCGAAGAAAAAGAAAGGAAAACAAGATAGTGAGACGCGGCCCTCTATTAAATATTCTACATCTCCTTACTTTACAGGGAAGTGGCCGAAAACTGTGTCCTTAAGCCAAAACATGCCTGTGTATAAAGTTTCATGAAAATATTTCAAAAATTTTGACCTGTGGCCTGAGCACAAAAAAAAAAAAACAAGACGGCCAGGTGGCCAGATGGACAGGCAATCTCAAATCGAGTTAGAAAGTGATTCTCAATCGATTGCTATAATAAACTGCCTTATAAACTGTCGGTCTATCTCAAGTCCTGCTTAGTGCTGCGCACATCCGCACAAACTTAATATACCCTTGCACCACCAGTGGTGTACCTTGAACCTTATTATCCTTGTTATTATATCATGTGATTTTTATATAAACAAATGCCAACTTACGTCACTATCCGTAATATAAACGAAACGATTATATCAACTTTGAACATCTGAGCTCTAGACAAACAAATACGTATGATCGTCTAACAGTTATTTATGCGTAAATTGTGTGAATTTAAGTCTACTCTAGCGAGAATCCCCACTCTATTTTTTACACTGCCGGTAGCACAAAAAGGAAATATTACTGCAAGTGCATGACGTCCGTTTGTTTTCCAAATATTTTAATCTCTAATCCTTTATGCAAAAAGAAAACAACCAAACCTCTTAGATTAAACGATATACGATGAGGCGAAGACTACAAAGAAGATTTTAAAGTTTCGGATTTTCAGAAATCAAAACCAATATTTAAATTAACTTCGGCGGGTTTCTGATGTGAAAACATTTCCAACTGCTCCTGTCTGCGAAACATATGTAAGCACGTAATTTGTTCGATACATGGACAACCTGATCGCTTCTTCTCTATCTTCTATAACTGTAATGCACTTTACATGGGTTTTATTTGGCTTCGCAATAAAAACCATCAAAATGTCTACTTATATAAGCAGTATTTATATAAAATAATCGATAAAATGAAATAATAAAATACGATCTCTTCCAAGCTTGCAGTGTTTTTAAAGTGCTTCAATAAAGCCCTTTACACATTTCTTTTTTTCTTTCTTTCTTTTTTTTTTTTTGAAAGAAATATTTGAATAAAATAACATTATATGCGCCCTCGGATGGGAGGCGAAAATTGCTTATCTTTCTTACGCTTTTCTTGCTTCAAAAATAACAAAAACAGAGAAAACAAATAAATAAACAAACGAAAGCAAAAAATAACAAAAAAAAAAAGAAAATAATATGTGATGGGTTTTTTATTCAAACAAAAGAAAAAAAGTTGAGAATCTATTTATGTATATTTCTATACCATAAGGGTGTTTCAACACATAACTCCCAGTGGAGTTAAACGAAGAAATATCACGACAAGCACCATTTATCGTCAATGTTGTTATTGCTATTTTTGCTTCTTTTTTTTTTTTTTTTAACAAAATATTTTGGTGTTAAGTACAAATATTTACGATAACAACCATAAACAAGTGTTCAAGCAGACATTGTGTGCGTGCGTGTGTTTGTGTTTGTGTGTGTGTGTGTGTGTGTGTGTGTGTGTGTGTGTGTGTGTGGGGTTAAACGCTTAACACTAAAAAAAATAATATGTAGAGAAGGAATTGTATGCAAGGCTGTTACTGTCTAGCCCGCCCTGCCTTCATAAATATCTACAAGCGAACATATTGACAACTGCTGTGGTATTTGGGAAATTTTTGGCAAAAATTTTGCATAAATAGAAAAATTTGTCATGTTCTCATATATAGCATTTCCACCACCGCCGCTATTACCGTTATCGTCATCGTCATCGCCATCATCGCCATCATCGCCATCATCACCATCATCATCATCATCTTTCTCACATTGATAAACGCCCGCCCAAACGTCTTTAGCCTTAGAAAAGACTTTAGCCGAGTCTTGTAAAGTTTTGTCACATAACATGTGCTTTGCTTAGGAAGCTTCATAAACGACATGAACGATAAAGCGCCCTTCAATTTTTTAATATTTTTAAGTTTTTCTACTCTTTATTGCTGCTTTTGCTCTTTTTCGGCAACATTCATACATATATTTAAACGACCATTATGTTGTAACTCATAATTTTTGTTGGAAGTTTTTTTTTTGTCTTTTTCTTTGTTATTGCATTCTATCTTTTTTATATTTTTATTTTTCTCTCTGGTTCACAATGTGTTTCTGATAGGCTGGCAATAATATAAAAATTATTAGGTAAGAGCTTTCACAGTCTTTTCTTTTTTTTTTTTCTACGTACGTGTATGTGTATGTATGTTACGCTGGTGCCATATGGGGATGTTTTACTTTTTTTGCTATTTTGAAGCTTAACATGTCCAACACCACGACAATATAACGAGCATTGCTTTTTGTCGATGTGTGGTAATTTTACGAAATTCTGTTCAGTCACTTGTACAACATGTAGATAAAATATATGTATATTCCCAGTGTTGTTGTTGTTGTAATCATGGCTGTAGTCAATTGGTTCTTTTGTTTTTTTTTTTTTTGTTAAATTCTTTGCAAATTACATTGCATTGTGTACACGTTGTGTTTACTCAGTCATATACTTACATCTCACGCTCAGATAATAACCAATCGATGAATATTGAAAATTTAAATGCCTCGATGTGCATTTATACCAGCCGGAGTGTTCGCGTCGTATGGATGTAAAGTTCAGAAAACCGTCGCCAGTCTGAGGCACCTGTAAAAAAAAAGAGTGTGTAGTAAATAATTAAATAAAAATTTTTCAATTTTTTTTTTTATTAAATTTAATAGACTTTGAAGCTATCATCGCACCAGTTTCTCAACGCCAAAGGCTTTCATACGGAAATTTTATTGTCACCAATTATAAATTAGATAGATTTATGCGCTCTTCTTCTTCTTCTTATTTGTTTATATTCTACGATTGAGCCGAGTACGATTTGTAATGAGAAATTTCTTTACGAAATGACAGCATTAGCTCGATTAGCCATCAAGTACTCAAGTATACCTTTTTAGCTAGAACTGGAGGCTCTATATGAAACGTCATGCCCACTTGCTTAATTTTTAAATAGGATTCAATTCAGTTACTAATATATAGGAGCACTTTCAGCGTTCATGCTTAAATTTCCGAAAGTTAACGGAAAATTGACCGAAAACCTCGGAGGGACGGAGGAGCACGGCTACTTCTGAGTAAGCTCTATTTTCTAAAGGGAATGAATACAGTGCATAATGATAAAACAAATAAGGCAGTTGTCTTCACGTGTGATGGTCATATGATAATCCAATTAATTTATATTTTTCCATAACTTCTAATGTTTAATAAATTCGAAAAGAAAAATGAGCGCCGACCTTATAAGGACTCATGCAGGAAGTCATTCTTGTCATAACTGACTCTTAACGTCCGAAATTAATTGCATTTTTCTGACGCTTGGGAAAACTCTTTTGAAAGGCTTAAGAGAACTGGGCGTTGTCTTTTAACATTTTCTATAATTTACTGTATAAGCCACGTGGAAACTGTAAGTATGCGCCTTGGTTGTAGTTATAAGAGATTGGGTCGCAGCCGTAAAAAATGTGAAAAAATTTTGCTACGAAAATCAACGTTTTTTAAGACTAATGTTTTGTAAACCTTGTAGGTTGCTTGGAAATACAAATCGCCCAAATGAGTCAACAATTGGTAGTTTCGTGAAAAAATTTGAAGAAAATAGTTCTGACCATGATACACTCAAACTTGGCAGACGCAGCGCAGTAAGCACTCGCTTTGATGAGTCCATACTGCATTTGATGAGCCAGTAGTAATAATGAGACGGCTTTCATTGGAATTAACTGCCAGAATATGGAGAGCTTGGCGTTTTTGGTGTAAGCTTCAACTTTTACATCCTCATAGGGTTCAATAAATGTAATTATTAAAGTCAACAACACTTGCAGCAATTGCAAGCGTTGAGTAACTGAAGTTGAAGAACGGTCAGCTAGGTCTTGCCGTTTAACTCCCTTTATTTGAGTTTTTTCAAAAGCAGGACTTATCGTCCAGCAACAATACTGCGTTTCGAAAAATAATACATTGAAAGAAAATAATGGAACCAAAAACTTGGCATCACATACACAGAAATGAAACGGTTGTCTATATAATTGAGTCTGTAGCACCACTATTGTAACCCGGGAGCGTCTATTAATCGTAGCTTTTTTTAAAGGAAAGAAATCAACGCGGCCGTAGAGAACTACGAGAGTGAAGTTAATTCTGCCGTACAGTGACGTTCACCGTCGAAATCAGGCGACCCTTATTCGCACGCTGTTCGTTCTTTCCATATTCCCGGCAACGGCATACCCAGATTTTGACTAGTCGTCGAGAGTGTCAGCGATCGTCGGTTTTCAGACTTCCCCAACGAGAAGTTATTTTCAAAACTTATCTTCAAAAGATTTAGTTCCCTTGGAATTATTGAGGAGGCTAAGGATAATAAAGTGTGAAGAGTGTGCCTGGTGCATGCTGGGGTCCCTTGCACATTAGGGGGAAGTAGTTGGCTGACATCCAAGATATATGGATAATCCAAAAGTTAGGGTGCGCATAATAATATGACGCGTGTAATTCCGATAACTTTAATGCATAATAGATAAAAACTGTGGAATCCATGAGGTTCTGATTGCCCCCTCTCCGGGGCTGGCACATATAAACACCGCGCGTAATATTAATATTTAACAAGTATGAATGGTTTTAAATATGTATGCAAGAGAAATGACGATTAATCATATCAATCGCACTGGGAACCTTCGGTAGAAGCAGAGTATATATGAAATTGGGTATTAAATGAAATGATTCGGTTTAAGCGATGTGTGAGGCCTCATCGCTGGCGTGCGGCGGAAAGTTCTCTTGGTGGACGCATTAAATGATTGGAGGTGCTTGAAAGGCCTCGTCCTGGCCAGATGGAAAGTTTTCGACTATCTTCCATATCTGGTATCCCAGCCTTGGAATAGCCCCTCCCTCTTTAAGGATTGCCCTGCAATCTGCCGTGTACAATTCACAAATCAATTATAATTACCTATGATTCTAAGGAATTTGTTTGATAACGCAGATGCAAACAATAAACACTTGATACTCTGTTCTTTTCATATAACAGCTCAACTGGAAACGAATTGAATTGTTTTCCATTAAAAGAAATTTAAGGAAATTTTTAGACACTTGTTGTATGTGTTTGATTTAAAAGCTGTCGAAATAAATATATGTGAGTAATAGAGATTAAATTATCTAACAACAACAATACAATAAAATAAATTTGTAAATTTGTAAATAAATAGTAAATAATTGCATATGTATATATATATGAAGTAATTAATAAAAATATTATACTAAAAGCATAATATTGTTTTCATTGCTTTATAGTCGAGCAAAGACGCTAATGACAACTAAAGTACATTAATTAATTAATTTAATAGATTTTATTCTTTGCCTGAGAACCTCTCGCTCTTACATTTATTTACATTAAGAGAGTGGCGAAAATTATTGCAAGTAGACTCTTTTATGTCCATCAAGAGTTGTCGAGTAATTTTTGAAAACTTCAGAAGAAAAAAAGGCGAAGGCAAAAACAAACACAAATTTTAGTTTTCTCATGTGAATTCAATAGTTTGCTTAAATTGCGTAAAGTTATTACAAAAGGAGGCACGAAAAAATTATTCTTTATTATGGCAATCAAATGAAAAACAATAGATGCGAGGGATGAAGAAATATGTTATTAGAAAATATGTCCGCTCATAAAATCAACAAATTTATGATCAATATTGGAAATTGTAGGCATAAGCATGTTGCTCTTTCGGGTTTACATCAACGACAATATTCCCTAAAATTTCACATGTTTACGTTTTTATATATTATTTAGAAAAATATTAGCATCTCATTAAGCGAATGTATGCGGGGAACATAAACACGTCAACAAATCGCATATCAAGTTCGCAGAAAGAAAACACTAAACTATTCTCGCTGATATGTGTTCACGTATTACAGTGACTGCGCGCTATAGAAAGTTAAGGAATAAAAAAGAAAATGTTAAGAGAAAAATCGTTTCTTTTTGACGACATTTTAAGCGACGTTAAGTGCTATCGGAAAAATATCATTTAATTATCACCAAAGCGACCCATAAGGGAAAGACTACTAGAGGAAGAAGGTTCTTTCTTTTCTTGCAAGGTTTGAAGTACGAAAGCTGTTGGGGTGAATTCATTCCCTTCTTCTCTGATTGGAGAAAAATATGCTGAGTTTCACAATTTCATCACATGATATGAGATTAAAGAACACTTTTAACAACAAATGGCAGATGATACAATTTTTTTAATGAAAACTTATCTTTTTTTCACTATAAATAATATCAGAATAGCTTGGGATAATCGAAGGAGACAAACGTAGTTCCGATTTATTCATTGTTGCAGACTTTGGCTTTGAAAGCACTACGTCTTCGATCAGCTGGCTGAGAGAACAGCATTTTCTTTTGTTCTTGTTCGAAAATGATTACACGGTCTGTTTAAGACCATTCGCATTGCTTATAGCAACCTAGGCATAGGTTCTAGGCAATCCTGTCAAAATGTAATGGAAACAATATAAGTATTTTCGCGAACATTGTTTTCAAATTCGAAACACAAGGAGGGTCAGTTATATTCGTTTCTTGTTTACTTAGTATGAGGTCAAGGTCTTTAAATATTTGAAATTTGCTTTTGCATACTGGCAGCCTGGCGTAAGCCTTTATCGACTGAGCAGCCGCTATAGCTATGACCAAAGTATACTCTGCCGCCATTGACTTGGCTTCTTGGCGATTCTTAGCTTCTTCTCGACTATTCACTCGCATAAGTTTTGACCACACGGCTCTATTTCTTTTATATGACAATAAAGTTTATTTTTTCATTTCTTAAAAGAAAGATAGCTAAAGAATTATATCAAGCGAAATGGTTTAGTCTATACAATAATAGGTTTTTCCAGCCTACACCTTTTTAAGTTCTCTTTAATTTTTGTAGGTACTATCGATACCAAGACGTTTGCAAGACTCACTTACATATTATAGACCAAAGCCCGTAGAAGAAGTAGACATACTCTGAAATGGGAGCAGAGTCTCTGACTCGATTTAATTATGATCTCATCATCCAGATATCTGTAGTGAAACTGATTCGCATAAGCGCATAATGCACGCGTAATTTAAAAGAAAGAATTTGCGAAAGAGTGAACGAGAAAGAGGTATCGATATTTAATGGCAAGGAAATGAATTTGTACTTGGTATGAATACGTTTCGAGGGCTCATACGTTACAACATTCGTTTATAAGTTAATGTTACTCGTTTTTCCGGTCCAAGCTTCCAATAAATACAATCACTTACTAGAAGGAAAATATGAAGTTTACCTTTCCTTATATTTTACTGTTATTATATTATACGATTTATTCGTTTTTTTTTTTTCCTTTCTTTTCTTTATTTTAAAATTCAATTTTATGCAAAATGTTTTGATATTTGCTTCTTTCTGTGTTCACTTACCGGTGGTTCGCCATCATCCTTTTGCCAGCGCGGCGTGCTGGGTGGATTGGAATCAACATCGCATTTCAATGAAACTTCTATACCCTCTCGCAAAGGATAACCAAAGCCGGGCGTACGAGAAATCGCAAATGAAGGCGTATCTGCACAAGTAATAAAAAAAAAAAAAAAGAAAAAAAAAAACGAAAAATAAAATAACAAAAATTAAAATTTTATTAAATTTATTCATCTTTGCTGTTACTTGGAAAGCAGAAAAAAAAAAAAAACAAAAAAAAAAAAATAAGGGAAAACAGTAATCAATGTATTGCGGTTACGTAATTTTTTTATGAATTTTAATTTTTCATCAATATCAATATTTAGAGAGATTTTCAATCAAAACCGCAACATCATACAAACTGTGGTTTAAATACATATTTTTTATCTCACACCTATATACATATTTATTTGCGCACATATACACAAATATGTGCATATATATATCGATAGACATGTTGTTTGTTGCCCTTTAAAATTTTGTTGTAATTCGTTCATATATAAAAATCAGTGAGATACAAATTGTTTCTACACATTAGTCTCTTTAGAATTGATATGATTTATTTGAATGACCGAGTCGAGCACCAAAGCAGGCAAACAAATCTGTCTGTCTGTCTATCTGTCTGTCTGTGGGTCGGTCTAACTAACTAACTAACTAACCAAATGACTGTTTGTTTGTCGCTTCATTTTATTGGCTTGTATCTGCATCTATGTTTTTGTGCAAACACAGCTGTACTATGGAATGCATTCTAATGGTATTTAGTTTCTATGCTTTATTTATTCATTCATGACCATCCAACTGACTGCCTGTCTATCAACTGTCTGCAAATTCTATTTCTGATCACTAGACACACAAAACAATTCATATGTGAGCCATTTTTATACCATTCATTTTAAAAAGAGAGTAACAGAGAGTGGGAGACAGAGTGACAGAGAGAGAAAGAGAGAGAGAGAGAGGGAGAAAGAGCGAAAGATTGTGCAGTGTTTTTCCCTTTGGTATTTTATTTATTTCTTTTTTCTTTAACTTTTTCAGACTCATATCTCTTGGGTTTGCATTATTAGCAACAAAAGCCTAACAGTCGTTATCACAGTGATATGTGGTTACTTTTCTAAATGCTTTGTTTTTTACTTTGCTAAATGCTTTTTATTTTTTTTGCTTTTTTGCTATTGCGGCATGGATTTATTAACTTAACCTCAGGTATACAGATGTAAAAGAAATTACAAAAATATTATGCATAGTTACAGTTGGTTGGGTAGGAACGCAGAGGAGGTGCTTCAGAACATTTCTAATTATTGCAAATATTCTGCTATTCACAAATTAAATGTGAACGTTTAATGTGAAAGTAGAATATGTGTGTACTGGCAGTTAATCAAGAGGTGTGGCTACTTATCGTGGCGGATGCATTTTTTGTTTTAATATTTCAATAGTCACTCAGAGCGAGTAGGAGAGAGTGAGAGACATTTACTCATTTACAGATTACCTGTATATTCTATGGAGCGTGAGAGAACACTCTGGATCGTTATATCCCCGGATTATGGTCTCTTATGTAAGTAAGCATAGGGTATTTTCCTATTTTTTGACAATTTGCAAATTTATAAAATTTTGTAGAAAATCAAAATTCCTTACAATCGAAAAGCGGGAAAGAAATTCTGCGAAGACGAACAGAAAATAAAATCTTCTGACCTGTATCTGTCTTTTGTCTTTCTCTTATCGATTTCATACTTTGAAAATTTGATACCAGGCATAGAAGAAATTTTGTGACTCAAATTGCAACAGCAATTGAGATATGCAGATATCCGTCCCTTTTCTCTTATTCAATGCGTAAGAAAATTGGACGCAGACAACTTAAGCTTGGTTCATTAAATCTAGGAAAGCCAAAGTAAATGTTTACAGTCTTGGAGAAGATTTTATAGACTTTGTATTAAAATTTAGAAAAGCAAGTCCGCAAAAAGAAAAAGGTGTGATTCAAGATTCGATCTAAACTGAACTTTACCTAGTTTCTCTTTTGTTTTTTTAAAAAAATTTTACCAAAAAATAGTTATAGCTTTTCATATATTTAAGTCAAGTTGAAAGATTTTTATTGCTGTTTTGGGTGTTTAGGGAAAACATCACTTTTCGAGCAAACGAATTGTAGCAACTATTCATTTAGAAATGCCAGGCAACACTTTAACAACTTAACCTAACTTAAACGCAGGCACTAGTATCCCCACTCATACATGCATTTTACTACCATTAAATCAAGTTATATTAAATAACTCATATCGTTCGCAACAACTTGAAATATCCATCGATAAGATTGTGACGGGCATAAGACTTTCAAAACGTCCTTTACTGGCTCTGATCGTGAAAGAAGCCTTTAAACACATCTACACCACATGGAAAGCAGTAGGCATTCACAAATGAAGCTCAACTCAATACAAGGCATTTTAGAATAACTGTTCGTCAGACACATTAAAGGTTTATACACAAGTAAGCGTTCGCCTCTGTTGAATTCATTGAAACGCTTAGAGTTGTAAGAGCGTTACGGAGTACTTCCGTTTATTAGTCATCGATGATGATGGGCATCCGATATTCGTCTCAACGCCTTTTTGTCTTCTCTTTCATTCAGTTTTATTTACGCTAGTGCACTGTAGATGCATTTAAAGGCCATACCGTGTTGAGTGAAGCAAAATAGAACATTTTCTAACATTTTTCCTACCTTTGCATTCATACAATTCATAAACGTTTATTGTTATTACTGTTGTTGATGTTGCTTTGCTAGAGAAAAAGTGAAGTATTACTGCAATTTCTAGTGTTAAGAACAAGCAAAGCTTTTACTTTCTGTAACATCAACAATTTTTCAAAACGAAAAAAAAAAAAAAAAAAGGAAAAATTGTACGGGAGAGGAATTACAATACAATGCATAAGAGAAACAAGTGAAAGGGAAAAGTATTCAAAGCACAAAGTGCACAGTTATGGTAATAACTAGATGAGACGATGATGAAGATAAAGCTGTAAATGTATACAAAACACGCCCTTTGGCAAATGTCCAATTTGCCTTTTTTTCGATCTGAATGATTGCAATTTTTCAGCAAAAACAACTTAAACATGTTTAATAAATGTTTTTAAAAATTTCTAAAAACTTTAATAAATTTTTTGTATAATTGCCGAGAGAGGGGTTAGGTTTTCAGTTTCAATGCTTACGTTTATTAAGTCATTCTTTAGGGATTGACTTGTAGTCTTTAAACTTATTTTTTTCGAAATCTTAAATAAAAGAGCAGCAGACCAAGCAAAATGACACGTTTATGTCTATGCATTACGTACGCATTATGTTAAGTGCATAGGCGATAACAAGCTTTGCAAAGCGCTTGTCATTAGGCGTTCGGTAATCAAGACGACATGTCGAATATTTATGAATATCGATTAAATATCCACTGCCTACGAAACGTCTATTATCGGGAGCATTGAAATAGACATAACTGACTACTTTGGCCGATAACTGGTCTGGCTAAGTGTGATAATTTTCTGTTGCTATAACTCCCGCCTCCTTCGACCAATGCTGTCAATTATAGCTCATGTTGTTTGACATCCAAACTAAATGATTTACTAGTGAGCTATGCGAGTGTTGCTTGCTGCCTTTATTTTCGAAACTCGCAGATGCACAAGCCTAAGACAAATGCGTTGGCCAACAAAACCTTGCCGTCATTGATTGAGAACATGCAAAATATAATAACACCAAGTTTAGGTTTTATTGCATTAAAGGCCATTCCATACCCATTAGTTTGGGCATTAAGCCGATAGCCTTAGTTGCTAGTGCTTTAAGACTTTAGTTTTCGAATTTATTTGTCTGATTAAATTGAAGAACCAGTTAAAGAAACAGTTACTGCAGGCTTTGCAATTAGTTCAGAGCAAATTAATCATGAAAATGATAGAACTCTTCAATGCAGAGACGCTTTAAAGTGCATAAAGTGCTTTAAAGACATAATTAAGGCTTGGTAGCTCTTGAAGAACAAGACCTTTCCTTGATTGCAATTTTTACCTCGAACAAGAAATCGCACACTTTGTGGAAATTTGACTGTAGGAAGAAAGTTAGCTGAGTAAGAATATTGGGGGAGATTATTAAGCACATCGCTAAGTAATACAAAAGAAACTATTTTGAAAAATATTAAAATATTGCAAAACGCGAGCTCTTATCGTGAGGCATCTTCTATTAAAAGAGTCCTACCATGTGCTCTATTTTTACGAATTAAGAGATAATTTAAGCCAAAAAAATATTCTTGACTTAAATTTTCTTTTACATTAAGGGGGAAAAATCATCAAAATCAACTCTAAGCTTCATGAAGAGGTGGGCGGAGGAGTTTGGCGATATTTTTATTACAAAAACTTTACACACATCTCTAGTTAGGCCTATTGCTGAGAATCCCGCAGATGTTTTCTCAGTTGTAGTTGTTATGTGCAGTTCGTGGAATCTATTCCCATTCATGAGCTTAACTAGGAGCACTCTTTACTTAAAGGAGAACAATCTCCTTTTTGTAGCTACGAATAAGTTAAGTAAATAAGCAAATAAAATTTTGATATTCAGTTTTAAAAAAACTTCTTTTTTACCTTTAATCTGCGTTTAAATTGAGACGATATTTTTATGTGACGAAGAAAATTGAATTTAGAAACTCCAGAGAGAAGGTAAAGGGGATATTACCCTTTAATAGATGGTTGCACCTAAGTTCAGTCTTATATCTCAGCTATTATTTATGTCTAGATCACAAAAGGCAAAGGTATTCTGGCAAAACTTCACCTCTAAGTTGCTAGGGTCGAGTTTAAACCTAGAAATATGCGCTAATTTCCTGGGCACAAAACAAATGATCAAAAAACACGTCGAACGTTAATTGGGGGATTTTTTTATTTTGCGAAAATTCTTCCTTAAGCTGCTGACTTTAGGCCTTTAAATGACAATCAGGTCGGTTCGTGTGAATTTAGTGATGAAAGATACTCACAAGTTGTTCATTAGATAAATTCTAACGAATTTTTTTCTTTTGCAAACAGTTCGACTTTAAGATGACTAAGGATATTGTAAGCCTTTAAATGCTTTCCAATTTGTATTGCAATAAATAATTGATAAAAGACTATCGGTAACACGTTGTTTGCATATCATTGACCACATGTGTGGATGGTTAGTGTTTTGTTTTAAATTAAACATTTGATAATAAACTATTCACTAGAAAATCTCTCGACAAGGAACAGAGAACACTAAAACTTAAGTTGTGGTTGCATTATTAATGCTATTTATGATGTACAGTTAGGCATATATTATAACAAATAAGAAAATTATAGTCGCTTGTGACCAAACCTCCCATACCCATCAAGTTTTCTTGAAACAAATTCAGCTTTATTTTTATAAGAAACGCGTTATAATTATCATCACCGTTATCCTACAAAAGGCTAAAACAAGGAAAAAATCGATTTCTCATGCTTTATAACACCGAATGCGCGCGCTTGACTTTGCTCTGTTCGCAGAATAATAGTGGAAATATCTATGATGTGTTTGTCGCAAACTCTTTCGCAAATTGTAGGTGTTCTCCTTATTTTCATTCCATGTTTACCACAGATACTGCGCAATTGGGAAGACGCACAGATGGGCAGACGAAAAGCCGGAGATGCTTGGGTGCGTTCAAAAAGTTGAGACTGGCCGAAAATTTATATGCTTTTTGAGGTTTTGGAAGCTTATTTCAGCGCCTTGTAAAGGTATGGAAAAAAACATTAAATTTTGATACACCTCAATACTGCGCAGGCGTGGTCAATTTTTTCCATTTCTGTGCAGATACTAGAGCATGGCCCATAGAATATGCGTTCAAATTTTTGTAGATATATCTGCTGCAGTTTATGCGTAGTGAACAAAAATTTTGTATTCCTTTAGAAAAACATAGTTGTTCTCAGTTTACGTAGTGCTGTAGACGTGTTCTTCGATCGATTCTTCCCATTTTCAACACCAAGCTGCGTGCAAGAATACCCAATGTTTCTGATTAATTCAAAGTCGATAGGTTCTTTTTTTGCGATCAGGATAATGTTTACAACAGACATTACATAGAGGGACAGATGGACAGATGACTAAATCAATTCAGAATTTGATGCTGATCAAATTGGATCTTTAAAGTTTCCTTTTTCTGTTTGTCAAAATATACGTACCCATCATCCTTCGGTAACGAGTATGAAAATTGAATGAAAAAAAGGGGGTAAGTGCTATCGCAGTTCCACGAATTCGTTTTCAATTACGAAAAGAACAGGAGAAAGAAAAAATCTTTTTCCCTTTACTAGATGAAATCATATGCAGTATGAACTTAATTATAATCCTTCGAAGAATATTTGTACTGCAGCCGATTATATAGACCGGGTGGCTACATGTAAAAGATTGTTCCAGTTAAATATCCCTAAACCTTGTTTGTCAAAGTGCAAAGGGTAGTCGCATCAAGAGTTTCCCACTTAATCATAAGTTAATTTTTTAAAATTCACTTAAGTTGACTTTGCCTTGGGAGAATTTACTTCTATGATTATTATCGCATGAACGAAATTTCCAAAATAAAAAAAACTGATTTACATCTCAATCCATCGTTGCCTACAAAAATATATTCATTTCGAATTTTTATTTATTTATCCACTTTTGTTTTCTTATTTAAAAGCATAATTTCTGTTATATCAATATATTCGGTTATTAAGAATATGAGATTTACTCGATGCAGAGAGAGTAATTGCTTGTCCATAAATATGTGTATACAGATTGAATCGATATACTTACATTGGACATCCAGTAGCAGTGATGCATTTTGACGTATTTTGAGTGTGGGATGTTCCATAACGCATAATATGCGCGCATTATGATGTGTGCGATATACGGCCTTCAGGCGAGCTTCACTTTTAGCGCCACTATTAATTTTATACGTATTTTTATCCTATAACGAAATACCAAGAGGGATATATATAGATATATATATATATATATATATGTATTTAATAGTTTTTTATAAAGTTAAAAGTTTTTCGTGTTTTCCCGTTTTTTACCCGACCAGATATTATCTATTGTAATGGGGAATTTTTTACACGCCAAAAGGTATGCATAAAGTTTTTAAATTGTTTTGGAAGATTTTTTGTTTTTTTTTTTCTTTTTTTTTTGGACGAATGATATGAAAACATGTAATTTTTTTTTGTTGTTACTTCATTTTGCTTTGTTTTCGTTTTATTTTCATTCGGTTTTCCGTTTTCTTTTCTTGTTTTCGTTGTTGTTACGTTACTCACACCAAGTCAACAAACAAACATTATTTTAAATTTTAAAAATTTGCAGTATTTTTTGTTTCTGTGTGTGTGCGTGTTTATATATATATATACGTTTACGTGTGCTTGCATGCTGCGTAACACACCGGCTGTTTGGTTTGGCTTGTGCTAAACTGAACCGAACTGAGTTGAGTTGCCTGTCTGGTGTGTTGTATAAATACAATGTTAACAATTTGCATACCAACGCTTTTACATGAAATATGTGGTTTTTCTCTCTTTCTCTCTCTCTTTTATTTTTCCCCGGTTTTCTTTTTTTTGCATTGTTATTTTTGTTGTCTGTCTGTGCAAGCGTAGCTTGCCATGAACGAATGCTTAAGGTATGCCTTTATACAATTGCGTGTGTTTATGTGTTAACAGATGGTTACACAAAAGCTTTTTGCATATTTGTGTAACCGAAAAAGAATGTTTACAAAAAATTTTTCTAAAATATATAAATAAATTAAGATCGTTTTTTAGAATAATTAAATAGTAGCAAATCCATCGAATGGCATATACACGAAAATTTTCCGAAATGTTTGACACTAAACGATACATCTCTTCAAGGTTAGTAAGTAATGGCTTAGAGATCGCAAGCCAGGAAAAAGTTTTCTAAAAGAAATGAACTTAGACGTCATCATTTTCATTATCTTATTTTTTCGTCCCGTTTAGCTTTTATGAATTTATAGAAAAGTTTTATCGAGAAACTGCATTGAAAAAAAATGTCAATAAAATATAAAATAAATTGCAATGAAAATTAAATCAATAAAAATTTTATTCCATCAATCTTTAGATTCGAGAACAAGAGATGATAACATTTATATCGCATGTGAGATATTAAACTAAAAAATTCTCTCATCATTTTGGTTTTTTTGGGAAACTGGATGTAGTGTAAGTAGTAGGTTAGTAGTAGTGTAGTGTTGTGTAGTATTGTGCTCTATTTTCGTTTACCGTAACCTTTATTCACTTTTTTTATTTCGAATTGTGTTATCAGAAGCCACTAGTTTTTGTTTTTTAAATCTGGTTTAATTAAGGTTAAATAAGCGTGAAGTGAACTACAATAAGTCAAGAGCTTCTTGAGCTTGTTAGGTAAAGATTGTTTGTCTCTGTGTCGTCTACATATATGTAGCATATTTTATTGATGAAATGGAATTATAAAATTTGAAAAACTATAGCTTCGACAGGAGAGAGCAAAATATCACACAGCTGGTGAAAAAATCGACTTATTGAAAATGAAGTTCGATTTAATCTCCTTTCCTTTTGATTTGCATACAATCAAAGAGTCTCGTAAGTTCAACAGATCCCAAACATGATGGGTAAAAATAAAATTAAGTAACGGTATCATCGCATAACAATAACAGCTCTAGCATCTTAAGCAGGAAAAGAATAAAAAGAATGCTCAAGTGCCGCTTGCGCCAACTTGACAGTAAGACTTGTAAAGTTTTTTATACAATTTTCATGCATAACATTATTGGAATTTAAATAACAAAACAAAACTTTGTTAATGTTAGCACAATGGAAATAGACGGCATATTACGGCATTAAATAAATTGTTTTGAAATTTTAGTTTTTTTCTATTTCCTTCCCAGGTCATCATTAAGAGCGTTTTGCCATATCTTTCAGCACAACCTATGCTGCACTTTTTATTGCATGTATATCTGT
Organism: Glossina austeni; assembly: GCA_000688735.1. Lineage (NCBI taxonomy): Eukaryota > Metazoa > Arthropoda > Insecta > Diptera > Glossinidae > Glossina > Glossina austeni. The sequence continues at coordinate 13,774 of KK503051.1, read as the reverse complement.
ACCTCTCTGTAACCCATTACTATAATTAACAATGCATTCTTGACTATTGAGACGTACGGACGTTTCTCACGTAAGCAAATAGCAAGAGGCCGAAGTAATATTAAGTTCAATAAAAGGACGAGTTTATTTATGTGAAAGATTTGTGCGTATGAGTGTGAAGTGAATATGAATTTTTATATCATTAGGGCTTAACATATTTTAGACGCTCTAATACTGTATGTGACGAGGAATTAATCTATGTGCTATACAAGTCTGCAGGGAAGAACTTCATTTCTTTCTCTCAAAGTTGAAGCCGTTACCTCCCTTTTTGCGAACCAGAGAATGCTTGCTACAGATATTACACAAACGAGCAGATAGACAGACAAACGAGCACACAGATGGACATATTCCGAAGTTTGCCGCTAGATGTGGCTGTTCGGCGCAATAAATATGGATTTTGGGTATAAAAAGAAATTAAGAGAAATAAATTATAATAATATTAGGCCGGCGTGATTACCTTTCAGTTTTGTGTAGGCGCTGCTGCATCACTTGTAGAATATTCATGGAAGCTTTCGTCGCTATATCTGTTATGAATTTATTTGTGAGTAATTGATCGTAAAAGACATTTTTGTAAAAGTGAATTTTTGTAAAAGTGAAATTGATCTCAATTTATGTTCTATTGTAACGGCGTCCTTGGAGCTTTTTCAATCCCAACATGCATCCATAGGTTCACAAAGTTTTTACTGATCTTGAAACTTGATCTTGAAATTTTTACCGAACATAGAACTACAGGCGATCAGATAGATGGACAAATAGATACGAAGCCTAGTTCAGATTCATTCAGAATTTCATGAAAACACATATACTTTAGAGAGCTTCTGAAGCTTCCTTGCGGGTGTCACAAGTGTTTTGGCAAAACGAGTAGATCTCCACATCTCGGTGGTGCCTATGATAAATTGCTGCGACTAGGTTAAAAAATATTATGCTTCTTTGCTACTGACTTACTAACTACTGACTACCTTACTTACAGCACCAAACGGAAAGGTCCATTCATAAAAAATAGCATTTAATTAAGAACAACAACAACGGTTTCAAACTTGAAGAATTGCAAATTATTTTTTACGAAAACTTTTGTAATGAAAAAATCATCACTTTTACGGTATGATTTGTTTCAAAAGCTTAAATGTTTTTATAAACTTGGGGAGCTGACGATGTACCTTAAGCGTTTTATGTTAAACATTTAATTGCGTTATAAATGATCGTAACGTGATGATGCATTTCTTGCAGGACTTGAACTAGGCAAAGATATAGTCCTCTTCAGCACTCAAACTCTTGGTGTCTGGTGTCTGAAAAATGTTGAACTCGTTAATGGAGGATTGCGGTTCGGCATTGCGAAACATACGGAATGTAGCTCGCTACATGAAGCCTGAAATTTGCTCCGATACTTGAAGGAAATAAATGATGAATGCGTTTATTATGTAGTTCTGCTCCGCAATCTTTAATTTTCGAACAACGTGTCATTACCACATGTCGCAAATAAACTACTGTATCGTATGCTAAGCGAACATTATATGGAGTGTTGGACTTGGAACATTTTCCCGGAGCATTCCACCATTAATTTTATATATATTGGATCCATGGTCTTCCACTTTAGTGAGCAGCGGTAATGCTGTGTGCAGACCTAGAACCGAAACCAGTATAATAAAATAACTTAAGAAGCGAAACACTTCAATTATGCTGTCGTTATAGCTGAATGTCTTTCCAAGAACAGAGGCATCCCCAAATATCATCAGTGTTAAGATTTTCGATACGCAAGAGCATATTACAAAAAGCAAGTCAAACACGTTGAATGTACTTTAGATCAAAATGACTATAGCCCTCCAAGATGTGTTCATTGTTTGCAAAATCGTCCGACCAATTGTAAAAGTTGTTGCATACACCAGCAACTTTTCAAAAAGAAATTTCAGAACTCTACTTCACGCAGATCACCACATGATAAGCATAATATTAATATGCCGTTTAATGAAGAAGAATTCCCTTTGCCTAACAAAAAACGCTCAATTGCACATTAGACTGGTTGGAGGAAAGGTCATAACCATCTTTCTAATTATCATTACGTTGGGATATTAAAAAATCCTAATCCATTATGAAATATTTAGGGTTTGCTTAAAAAGCAGGCTCAGATGACAAGCACTCTTACCTTACTTTTCAAACTAAGCGAATGGGTTTTCCAAAAACATTCATGAAGTGGAAATATTGCTTCACCATCTTTCAAAAACAAAGTGAATTGCAACCTAAAAACTCTTATAAACACTTATGTAAAACTACATGTGTAGGGAACATTCCCTGATACATAAAAAACAAGTTAGAAAATTATATTCGGTCGTGATCGGATTTTTCATACCCTCCGCCGTTGTCCTAAATAAGACAAAAAAGGTAAAAGAACTAAACTTTCATGCCCTATAATATAGAGTGGGCGTGGGTGATTTTTGTTATTTTCAAAATTGTCGTATAGACGTGTAGGCGGTACAGGCGTGGCTTTGAAAAACTTTAAGTCGCTTCTAAATTCTTTCAAATTCAAATATGTAGACAGATAGACAGACGGATATGTTTAGGAGCGTTCCAAATTTGAAACTGGCCAAGAATTTATATACTTTAGGGGGCTTTCGAAGCTTGTTTCTGCGCCTTCTAAAAACTGCAATATTGGGTAGGCGTGGTCAACTTTCGCTCATAAACTATGTCTTCAAATTTTTGTACACTTATCGGCTATAGTTGATGAGTAATGAGCAAAAAGTCAACTTTTGTAATTATTTTGAGAAACAGAGGTGTTCTCATTTTACGTGGAACTGAGGGCGCGTGCCTCCACAGATTAGGCCCATTTTCAACACCAATCTTCGTGCAAGAGCTTCCAATGTGTCTGCTAAACTCAAAGTCGATCAGCATCATTTTTGTGGCCACGAGGCAGTTTACAACAGATATTACACAGAGACGAACATGGTTTTATCAATTTTCAATTTGATGCTGATCAAGAATATATATATTTTGCGACCTCTCTGATGCTTGTGTCTGGGCGTTGCAAACGTTTTGACGTGATGGGTATAAATGTATAAAGAAAAGAGTGTTTGGCTTTAAAAATGAAATATTAACACGAAATAATAATATTCGTATAAAAAAGTTTAAGTACTTGGCTTTGAAAAAATTCCTTTGAGAAATTAAAAGCCACGTCAAGGTGAATGGAAAAAGGAGCGAAAAAAACCAAAAAGAAACGATGAAGTGATTTCTATATGTTAAACCGAGAGGCAGAAGTCATGGCTAGAAATGCATTATTAATTAAAAATTTTCAATTAAATCGCTCTTTATGTTGTAAACAAAATGAAGTGCTTGCCCGTGCGTGTGAACATGTGTTCATTGCTTTTATATTTGTTTTATATCCTGTTAGATGCTGTTAGTCTTCCGTTTTTCTCAACTTTGCAAATATCGTTCTTTCCCTTGAAATTTTTTTATGTTGATTTTTTTTTCTTTTAAAATCATCGCTAACCACGTGGTATTAAATTAATTTTGTTATTCCGTTTGTAATGCGAAGGAAAAATTCCTATAGATTTTCTTAAGATATTAAGATATTTAAGATATATATATATATATATATATATATACATATTCTGTTACAAAACTCGCCCACACTTAAACCTATTTTCGTGTTGCTTGGAAAGCTGATAACTTGCAATTTCATACAATAGCTGAACAACTGAAAACTATCTATAAGTTGCACAAATAGTTGTTATGATCCAACTGAAACGCCCATAATCATGAAGACATTTTGTGGCTTCTATATGACTATGCTTGAAATCGTGGCTGATGCCTGAGCTTGCTGCCAGAATGGTTTTCTAAAGTTTATTTCTTGCTTGCTGTCATCAAAGAGAGTGTGGTGTGTTATGCTGCGAAAGTCATTAGTAGCATGCAGAGGTAGATATGAAAGGAGTCTCGAAGAATTATGATGAGCCATTTTTTTCATTGTGACGCCCCTAAGCTAATTATGTTGTATTCATTTACTTGTTTGCCTCTACGTTCTGCACATGTACAAAAGCGAATCTGATCCGTGAATAAAAGGCTAAACAATTTTTATATAAATGTTGGGTATTTAAGAGTCGCTTTAGGTGAACAAAGCTGGTTTTATTAGTTTATCTTTTTTTCCCCTTTGATTTCATTTACTCGGTCAGCATTATTATTCAGTCTTTGCTGTCGTCGTCTTCTTTTTTCCTATCCTTCGTACACATTATTCTGTATAATGGTTATTGATTATATTGGTGGTAAAGAATTTTTATGATTTTCTTTTTCGATATTTCACTGGAATCAGAATATTGAGCTCAACCTAACGATATTTGTTGAAATGAATAAAGAAAGCGAGAAAGAGGATGTCGATGTTGATGATGAGTTTGTGTTCTCTGTAAATTGTACAAATTTGTAGCTATTGTTGTAAAAACCACTGTTCGCTTTCCGCTAAATCCCTTTCGTTGCTCTCAACAATATATGAAATTTCGAATTTAATTTATTTTATTGAGTTTACAGCTTTTCTTTTTTTTTGTTTTTTTTTTTTGTTAAAACTGACCTTTTCATTTTTGATTTCTTCCAATTCCATATCCTCAACGGAAACCTTTTGTGCATGTCTATCCACGCCAGGACTTAATAAAACTTCCCAGGTTAGGGTGGGTTTGGGATTGCCACCTTCACTAACACAAGCCAAGTTTAGTTCAGAGTTTTCTTTAACCGGCACGAATATATTACCGGCATCTAAGCGTCTTGAATCAATCAGCAAATAAGGGGGTTTAGGACGATCTAAAAAAGGAAAGGAACACATATACATTTTTGTTTTAAATTTTCTTTTATGCAATTAGTAGAACAACGCAAATAAAGTAAAATGTTATTTAAAATTGCTTAAATTGCTCTTAGCCCTATTGATATTTTTTTATTTTTTTTTTTTTTAAGTTAAAGGAACCTTTCAGTTGACATCCCAACATCCACAGTACCGGTTGATACTTCGTTTTGTTTCCATGCTGTCAAGCTTTCAATTGCATGTTGGGGTTAGAGTTATTGTCACCACAATTTTTGAAATTGGAAAAGAAGTTGTAGACCATTTTGTTGTATGATTCTGAAGTTTCAGACTAATGAATAGAAAAGAAGCGATTTTCACAGACTTGGTTCGGAAATACCTTAAGACTTGATTGAGCAAAATGATGATATTTTGTAAAGTATAAAGTCACTCGTTCGCGTTTGCTGTATTCAGACGAATCGTTCAAGATTGCGGCTGTTTGTCGGATGGGATACGAACATGTTTTTGGAATCGCTAGTTAAAGTCGGTTTGATTGAGGGCTGAGGCACCGGCATCTTAGGATGCGCAATGTTAACATAATTTTCCTGCGTGACTTTCCTGTGGCTCTAAGCGATTGTGCTGGTTCGTCTTATTTCAGCGGAGACGCTTTGATGGAATCCAAATCAGACCAAAAAGATTACGGTATTAGGAAGATTTGAGGATTTCCGCCCTCAAAATAAAGTTAAAAGTTTTTGTTCACAAAAATTGTGGAATGTGTTTGTGCATGCGGTGAGAAGGACTCATCTAACTTTCTGCTAGCTACTGTTTGATAGTCGCTTGAGTGGGTCAATGTGAGCATTTTTGTGAAAATAGTTGTCACTAAAGATTTGTTTTTGAAAGACAAGACACCAGTATTAACTAGACACGAACTGAATTCAGTCTATTGGGAAAATGCAGCATTAGTCACCACAGTGATATTTTGAGTCGCCGAATGCAAGCGTGAGCGACGACGACTGTTCGAGGCGTGCACAAAGTCTAACCACCGGCGAAAACTTCGCTCAAGCCCGCCAATTGGCACTTGACCACTGAGGGTTAGAGAGATAGCAAAGCCTATGCATTTGCCTAAGGATTGTCTTAATTACATATTAAATCAAGATGTACGAGCATCACAAAATTGACGATATATGTCGCGTTTGCTCATAGTTCCACAAATACACTGAGTCACAAGTCAATGGCTACACGGTTCAAAATTATATACACGGAAATCCGATTTCCAGCTCCATTTAGAAAAATTTTTCTAGATCTAATCCCCAGCGACTAACTATCGACAAACCTCAAAGAATGTTTCATTGGGAAAAGGTTTCCATCAAAGAGTAAAGTAGTGGCGGGAATTGTGCAGTATTTTAAAGGTATATAAATATAAATAAATTGATCTTTAAAAAATGTGTAGAAATGTCAGAGACCAGTTGGAGTCATTCTGAAAGATGAGGTCTACAGCAATAAAAGTACTTAAGCCGCGAACTTTTCAGCCAAGCCTCGTCTTCTCGATTAATACCTCTGTTCCAGAAATAAATGACAATAAAATTGCGATTCGATTTAAACACGCCCATTTTTCTGCCGTCTGACATCGCAAAAATTGACATGGAAGGATGCAATCTTGAAAATTATCCTACTATCCTATCCATTGGATTGGCACGTCACTAGCTAAGATTTTGCAATTCTAATGTGTATTCTTGATGCGATTTTTCAAGATCTCAAAAATTTATTAGAAATACATCTGAGAAAGGAAACTTTTTGATTTCAAAAATAATGTCATACCTGTTTGCCTGTTGAACAGACAGCATTTCCAAGATTGACAAAAACGGGGTCTCTGCATAAGCGATTTTGCGATTGCCGACTATCGTCAAGATGTCGAATTTAAACAATTACTATTTTGTTATCGGATATTGGATATGCTCGCCTGTCTTCTTCTTATTCATATATTAATCGTTGCTTAAAAGCATTCTTTTTCGTTTAAATTCTTTTATAGTTTTGTTTGCACTTACCTAGTACCACAAGTTTAACGGGCCTTGCGTTTAATGTGTATTGACGTGTGTTTTCGGCCTCGCATTGCCATTTTCCATCATCCTCCAGCATGACGTTGGTTATGGTTAAAGCACCGTTGGCCTCTTTGATAAAACGATAATCAGTTACCCGTGTTGTACGATCCATGGCATGAACTACCTACAATCGCACAAACAAGACCAAACCAAATGAATAAGCAAACTCACATACACATATACAAATAAATGTGCGCACAAAAGACATATTTTAATGAAGAGCATTTAATCTCTACTAAATTAATGAACGGACAATAAGAAGAAAAAAGTGTTAACAATGCATACAATTATCGATTTTCAGTGAGTTTAACATTTTATGTATATTTTTTTTAAACTTAAGCTACTTAATAACTGTTTGATTCATAAAAATAAATGCAAATGTCAGTAAATAAAAAGAAAATCCTATCCTATCCTCTCGTCCCTTTTTCCCTTTATCGTGCCTTACGTGCCGGGTTGTGTTTTGCATGTCTATTGTATATGTATTTGTGCTTTTGAATGCGATTGTTACTTTAACTATTTAAATGAATGTTCATTTATTTTCTACCACCTCGAGAGAGCTTTAAAGTGATTATGATATTATTTTTTCTACTGCTTGCCATTATTTTTATTTAATTCTTCTCATTGTTGCCGGCGTTGTTACTGCGGTGCTTGACCTACGTTATTTTGCTATTTTAATAATAATGTAAAACACATTAATTCATAACTTTGCCTTCCTTCCTTTACTTTGTCTCTCTCTCACTCTCTCTCTCTCTCTCTCTCTCTCTCTCTCTTTCTCTTCTGTAGCATACCCTGTCTGTCTTTCACTTCATATGTTTACGTTTTGGACAAAAATATGTTTTAAGCCATTGTGGAGGAAAATAAATAAACAATTGTTACGCTTTGCATATTTTTTGGCGTATTATTTAGTTTATATTTAATTGTTGTCCTTTTTTGTTTTTTTTTTTTTTGTTTTTTACTATCTTTGCCCTGCGGATGTATTTGGGTATTACCGAACGTATTTATGGCATTTTAATACCAACAGTGTCCGTGGTAGTAAAATTTTCTGAATAAAAAGGTAAAATTTAAAGTTGTTTTCTGTTTTTTTTTTTTTTAAACACGTCGCAAAAAAGCAAAAATAATTAATTGTATTGAAAAGGTGCCTTTAATTTTTCGGTCCCATTAGGGAGAATCCTTGTCTGCATTTGTAAGTTGTTTTCGGCATTCATTACGGTGCGGTCCTAGTGTAGTATTAAAAAGTTCCTCCTAAGGTGTAGTCACAAAGTTGGATATTATTTATAGTACGCTTATTGCTTGTTACAGTCTACGAAATGCGTCAACATATACCTAACCGGTGATAAGAAAGACCTTTGCGTTATTCTTGGCCAATTATCTGAGTGGTGCAGTAAGGATTGAACGTTCAAAGAATATTGGGTCGATGAAGACACAACGTTTACTGATTGCACCCACCATCTCCCTATGTCTTTTTCTAAGCTCACTGTATCACGTGAATAAAAAACACATCCTGGTGATATTAAAAACAAAAGACAAAACAAAAAGAAGTCCTTGACATTCTACTCTGGAGTTGGTGTTACGCCCTTTGCGATCTTTTCATCGCTAAACTGAACATTTTTCACGGAAACTTATACTTACACGGAACTTTCCCTTATTAATGTCTAGGCATCAAAAGAGTTTAAAATTTTCGACAATAATTGACTTGAGAATTTACTTCAGTTGTTAGTGATAAAAATCTGTAGAAAGTCAAATATTTTGTCATTAATAGACTTTCTTCGGCGTAGATGGCACTAACAGTCAGGAACAGTAACAGGAACAATATAACGTTACAAGGCTAACTGATGCTAATAGTAAACTATTTTTATAACTTAGATCCCTAAGCGGGGTCTTAATTAACGAGGTGCACAAGAGAAAGTCATTGACAAGTGAGTGCTGGATTCGTAAAACTTTTAAAAAGATTTTCATCGTTTTCAAAGGGCTTGGGATGCACAAACCTGTTTACATACAATCTTCTAAGAAATGAAAACAGTTTTAAATCGATGAAATTACAACATAACGATGAATAACAACGTAATGGTTAAATTACTCATAAAAAACAAGCACCGCATAATAATAAGAAAAATGAATGTTGGTTTCCAAATAAAAGCTTACTTTTAATAGAAACCCTTAGCCATGAATGACGTACGTAGTCCAAGTTAACCGTCGTGAATTTGGAAAGCAAATAACTCTTTTTGTACAAATCTTTACCATAATGATAAAGAATAGATTTTCTGAACAAGTGAAGAACTTTTATATGTGAGCGGCTTTTTAAAAATGGTCCTAATCCATCCAAACTTTCCATGTCCATGTGATACCACAAAATAGTCATTTTTCACCGATTTTTGTTGAGAAATATTACAAATTTTTTATTATATAACAGCCTTTTCAAAATGCCCCACTATGTGGGGAATGGTCGCAAGAATGGTCCTATCCCATTGATTCTGGATAGAGTTTGCCCTTTGACTGCCAGTGGATCAAATATAGCGAACCAGTGGTTGAACAGAAGGTATAACTGGCGGTTTTATTATATCGATGATTACAGTGGAATGTTGACAAGTCAAGTCAAGTCATTGTTGGTTATTGGGCAAAAAACTAATATATCCCCTCTATAAGTGCATAGCTAAAAAATTACTAACTAATCTGCATTGCTCAACGAATTCAGTCGTGTTGAAGAATGAATTTCAAAGAGGTCGTATAAAGCCCATCGTTATGTCAGCTAAGCCCGATATCAAAGACAACATAATCATAATCTGATATGACTTCCAGCCTTTAATATAGCAAAACTTAACCATTGCTCAAGAAAGCCTGCTTCTTTTAATTTATCGAAGTGATCCGTACTTACAATTCCCTACAGATTTATAGAAATAAGAACGAAATTAAACACAGAAGTACCGCATGAGACTTTCAGAATATCTCGTTCATCCTCGAAAGAGTTTCATTCGATCAAGTATTTCTACTGCTTGTGAAAAACTAGACATCTCACAACAACCATCACCAGCTCCTTTAGCAAAACCATGTGTCATGCCTAACCACTCTATAGGGTACGGCATCTAATGACTTCTTCTTGTTCGCACAGGCAAAGAGGCGATTAAACTTTCGAAAAGCAATGTTGATGCATACGAGAATCATGTTTCGCAAATACCTGATGCTGCAATAAGAACTCGATATAAGGATTAGTTTTTGCTTAGCTTTTTACGTTCGTTTTTAGCTCAATATATTCGGAGCAATCAAAGCGTCAAGTACTTGAAACATTTTGCAAATCTTCTCTAGATTTCTATTTTTATGATCGATTATTGTAAATGGTTATGCCGTTTGTTTCTCGTAAATAAATACTTTGTAAACATTCCTCTACTGATTTCCATTACAAAAATTGTCATTTTATATTCTATAGGTTTATGTAAGTTTATCGTTGCATTGGTATGTTGGGGTTTTCTTTTATTGTCACTGACAGCTGCACAATTCCTTTCGTTCAATTGCTTTCTTCTCTCTTCTCTTCCGATTTTTTGTGCACTGCAACTCAATTCGTTTTATTTGCTACAAAATATAACTGTCACTTACACAGTTCAGAGTGTCAATTTCTGTTAAGTAATTTCTTCCAGACATACACACGGAATACCATTATATACTAAGAAATAATCAGTAAGAAAGAAGGCCGTTTGAGTCTTTGGCCGAATCTTGGATACCGTTCCTTTCAAAAAAAACAATAATACAAACAATAATTGTTAGCGATCTTCTGCTTTAAAAAATTATGTATGGGGAACCAAATGAATTAAAAAAAATAAAATTTACCCATGCAAAGATAAAAGTAAAATATATTTCTGCCAAATTTCAAAATATCGACGAATCAGGTCTCTATATGCTTTATATTTAGTGTCTTTCGAAAATCTTTGCAAAAATTTCCAGCGAATTTTTGGCACACAATCGAATAAATGAATTTCATCGACAAGCAATTCCATGACAAAAGCTCTCACTTTCCGACAAAAGCGGACAAGTGAGAAAATTGTATATTTTCAGCTTATGCTTACAACGGGATATTCAGCCAAGGAAACGACGTATGGAAGACCGTGTTCGATGATGGTTTGAGAAACGACGATTGATCGTTAATGTCCATGCGGGTGTACAAGTTATCATTAAAAACACATACATACAAGTTAGTAAATATATCAATACACGTATAAGGATGTATCCAGCACCCAAGAGTTGAGATGGATCCAGTTTTCAGCAATTTTTAAGACATGTTTTCGTTCAAGCACGAACGGATTGGATCACTTTTTCGAGCGCTTCCTTATTTTGTAAATGCGTTATACGAATAAATGTAGGGATGTGTGGAGCGTTTACTACTATTTTTATTTCTTAATGCATCCAATTAAGTGATATCCTCTGTATATGTAACATGGCGACATTTAGAAAGAAGCGCGGAAGGAGAAGATGCTAGGGTCCGCAGCCTAGTGGATCAGCGCTTAATCGTTAAGTGTTGTGTCTTTACCGGTGATGATGGCGAAGTTTCAAAACTAAGCCGGTGGAGTTTCTTTCTCAGAATACAAGCACGATTACGAACACGATTACGAAACACATATTAAAATCCCCTACGTTTATATACATACATACATACATACATACATATACATAAATACATTTCCTTCACACGTCGTAATCGGTCTTCCAACGGATCAAACGTTTAAGCTCAAATACCTTATTCGCTAGTAAGTTTCGTGGTTTTTTCCGAGATATGTTTTGTTATGCGCGGTCTCGACCAAGGAACCCTTGGTTTTGTAATGAACTGAACCGCATATGGTTAGCAATATAAGGCTCAAAAGTTTCGTATAGAAATCCACGTTTCTAACGAAGGGGTTCAACTAAGTTTGTTGGATTATTTTCCACATCAACTCTTTGGTTAACAAAACACTGCACTGGGGGTCAGTCTAAGTTATGTTAGCTAAAAAGTCCTTAGTAATCTTTCATAATTTTCTTCTTGTGTGACTTAAATCTGGCCAGACATTGTCGAGTCATACGGCGGGATGTGTGTTAACGGTTATGCTGATCTTGAAAGATATTCATTTCTTTCTAAATTTCGATCTAATTGAAGATTGATTTTAATAAAATGCGTTGGCAGACGAAAAACGGCGTCTCTTGAATTTCTCTTTGCCATGAATTTCTCGAGTGTTGTGTATGAGACAATTGGTAATTTCCATCTCTAGGAATTGGATATACTTTCCCTGAACCGATCTTCAGCTTTTACATGAAAGGAGTAGAATCTGTGCATGACTTAAAATTTCGAAATCTTACACTGAAAAAGTCCACAAGGTGTGTTTTCAGAAGTAAACTCCGACTGACTTGAACACGAATTTTCGTGCGTTGCATACGAAATAGCAAAGATATTACACCCCATCATTTTTGATACTGTACAGCAGGCCGTGTAGAATTTCATATTTTACATCTGTTCGTTACATTTCAAAGGAATAATGAGCACAAACAAATGTAAATGCATTGTTTATCATACATACATAAGTTACATAGAGACAAGAAAATAAGACAAAATAGAAAAAAATCCGGTTGTCTTTTGCACGAAACCTTAAATGCATTCTTATTGTGCATGAGATGTAAAAATAATTTTTAGTTTCCAAAAATATCCAAAAGTTCTTATATTGACAACCGAACACATTTCTATGCATTCAAGCATGCAATCATCAAAAAATTTTATAAAAATTTTATATTTTTTGAAAATAGAAGAGACATTTAAAGCATTTAACGAAATCCCTTTTAAGTCAATATATGAAATATTTTAAAAGCATTTAAAAAAAAAAACCGCTATTAGGGAAAATAATAAAAAAAAGATAAAATTAGAAAAACGCACAACCACATGTAATAGACACGCCAAAGATCTCCAAAAATAAGTTTTGGGAGAAAAAATTGTATTTGACTTGAGATCAAATTAAAAGTCGACAATTTTAGGCCACAATTTAGGAAGAAAAGAGAAAAGTTAATTAACGATTGCTTTGCAACGATGAGCGAAAATGACAGAATTTTCTGATGAGCGGATGATGAGAACGCCTAAATTTTAAAGTCGTAATCTTTACATCTTAGATAGAGGACAGAAAGATTTTTCGCATGTTTTCAATTCACTTTATTAAACCGTTCCATTTTCATCAATAACCTTTTCACTACTTTTCTAATAATATCGTTAAGTCATCATTGGAGAACCGATGAAATACCCAGACGAAGAAGTAAGCCAAGCGACTTCCACTGGTCTCTTTTGAAACTAGTTCTCTACCGATTTTACCGCGGGGTTTTTGAAGGTAGACAGAATCTACCTTCATTTTTGCGAAGTCATTGAAGCTAAGTCCGATCTGTCATTGGCGGTTTTTTCACTTACTTGCTTTAAGCGCAACTTGTTGCTCATGATGAACGGCTCTCTTTCAAGTTCACCAAACGTAAGGTTCGTCAGTATATGATGCCAACTCTAGCTTCGCCGCGGTCTTTTTTGCATGTCATCCAGTTATCATCGTTCCAAGAAGAATTTGCTGATGGAAGTTTGTTTCTTGAAGTCCTTCACTATTCAATCATGTCCTACCCATATATCGAGTCTCTTTTTATTGAAATGTGATAAAATCATTTTTGGTCCACATGTAATTCCGGGGGAACGTCATAAAGTTAAGAGTCCTGGTCGTTCCAATTTTCATTATTTTTTCCACTATTCCATTAAGAATTGCTCGACCAAAGCGGGGCACGTAATACGTTACGCCATGCTCGGTGCTTATATCTATCCATAACAAATTTATCTAAATATATCTAAAATTACAAATATTTGGCAAAACTAATATCCAGTCTGTGTTAAGTATGAAAATTAAACTAAAATAAT
>KK503050.1:54181-66354 GCA_000688735.1 Glossina austeni | reverse complement strand
TCTAAAATTTCAACCAAGTGGGGTTCTGGTACTGGTTGCTGTAACCTGTCCATTAATTCATAAATAGAATCGTATAAGTCATCAAATTTCTCATTAGATTTTTGTTTTCTATTTCAAATTAGATACATAATATATGAGTATGTACAAACTGTGTGCGAGGAGCTGAACATAAATCCTGTTACCTAGTTTAACTCAAATTTCGGTGATTACGCCAAAACAAGTCGTTGGCTTTTTTCTCGAAAAGGCTGCTAACGTTTTGCTATTAAAGATTGAAATATTTTCCTAAGGTCTTTTTATTTAATACCGCAAACCTATTTTGATATTAAAAGTTAATTGTCATAAATTGTTTGACTATAATTTTTGTGTCTATTGTCTGCATTGCTCGGTTTCAGTCCGCCAAGGCTGTTTAATTTTCTAAGTGTGGGGCTTATGCCGCGTGCCTGATTATCACAAATTAGATATTGATAATGATGCGTTATATCAAATTGGTTTGGTCTTATATACTGTTTTCTTATTGTACAATTTTGTCTTACTCTAAATATTTGCAAATTAATAACTTAAATAATTATTGGCTGCGCCCATTCCATATTATGAACACTTGTTCGTTTACTTCTTTCGTCTTTTTTAGGATAACGGTGATGGGTATAAAAGATTCTTTCCTGACCGATTTTAATTTTATGTAAAAGAAACTAAAAGAAATTTAAGTTTAATATAATTTAAGGTGGTAAAAAATTAAATAAGTTTAGTGTTAAGATAAACTCAAAAATATTTGTAAATGTAAATTATAGTTTGAGGAAAATAACATTTTTTTTTTTTTTGATAAAATTGGATCAAAAGTACAAACTATTAACTAAACTCACCTGGCTTCACGTGAATGAATTGATCTGTCGGCGGTATAACTTAAAATATATGAATAATTAATATTATGATAGCTAAAATTAAAATAAATTTTCACCCCATTTTCGTTGTAAAAAGGTTCGAAGTTAATTTCGACAAACCATGCAGCGCCAACGAAGAGGCAAGCAATAAATTTCACTCTCAATTCTCTCAATAGGAAATTTCTCCAACAATTTTTCTAACGAGATTGCAGCACACCAAAGTATTTGTCCACACCAGATTGTTTCAACATTTTGTAATGTAAATAAAAAAAATTTTTTAAATTATCGTCGTATTAAACTTGAACTGGTAAAACTAATTTTATTTTATTTATTTTATTTTGCTTATATATATTCAAAATACAATGCATAAGCCTTTCAAGGGTTAATCTAATGAATTGAATTGAATGAACTTTATGAACATAAAAAAGAGTAAAAATTAAAAAAAAAAAAAACTGTTGGAACAGTGGCTTTTAAAAATTAATAAGTATATGCAGTCGAAAATAGCAAGTTTAATGTCGTTGCTATAATTGAACAACACATCAATTTTATATATAGTCGAACGAAAAACTCCATCAAATCCATTGACAATGCTTGGCGGTTGCCTGTATAGTGCAATTCGGACGCTATAGTTTTTCTTCACACCGATCTTTTGCTTGTTAAATTGACAATATGCACTTGTGCGTCATAATAAAACGTTTGGAATCTGATAATTATATAATAATGATATTTTATTATATTATTATAATTATATAATAAACAACATAAAGAAATAATGTGACAATATGTATCCGCTGCAGCGAATATACAAAAATCCGATGTTAGTAATTTTTATACGCAGTTGGCGATCGCTTCCAATTCAAAAATATATTGATCTACAAGTGATAAATGATTAAAATATAAAAACAATTTATGTGCTTTAATAGAAACGAAAAGTAGAGGGTAATTGTGTAAGCGAGCTTTTTGAAGGGGACAATTGATTATCGCGAAGAGGATAATCAGGTACCATCATCGTCGACTTGCCAATACTTCCTTTCCGATTTTCTATTAAAATGTAATCGACATACACATAACATAACATAAACAATGAAAGCCACCTTGACGTTTATTTGTTTTGTATAAACACTACATGTGGTAATAACAAGAATGCAAAATGAAATGAATAGAAAATTATGCAGAAGTTTAAAAATTATTTATATTTTTAAGATTGTTATGCTTATGAATCCAGCAATCTTCTAACTTGCTCACCCAACTGCCTCAACACCGTCATCTTCATAGGTCGCCTGGAGTGATGGAGAATTCAAATGATCTCCTCTCATATCCGCACAAAAGTTTGCTATTCTCGTTTGAAATGCTAAATACTGTAATGTAGTTTGTAAATATTAGAAACAATTTATGTACTCGTTTTGAGCACTAGGGGGTCAGAAGAATGGTCAACATTTTCTAACTTAGCTCGATGTTTAAAATAAAATTGTATTTATTGTTGCTAATTCTTTTTTACTTTTTCTTGACAATTTACGGACGTAAATTTTTCTTTTGCAGTTGCCTTTTTACAAACAAAACTCTAAAAGAGAGATCTGTGGTAACTTTGCTTGGCTTGTACTGAATACTAATGTAAATTGGTTCTCAGCGACACCAATTTTAGTCAGATTTGACGTAACTGAGAGAGCGCATTTCGGTAGCAAATTTGTCAACATGATTAGATCCTCTTATGATGATGATCACGTAATCCATTGGCGCCAGCTTGATTACCCCCGTTGAATAGATTATAAATATCTGCTAGCACGTGTACATGCTAGAATACATATAACAAATATCTGTCAGCATATGTATATGTATTCGAGGTCTTGAACGAGGGACGACGGATAAATAAATGTATATACGTATCTATGAATCGCAATTTAAACAGGTTTTTCTTTTTTTCTTTCTTCATTAAACAAATTTTTAAATAAGAATAAAACTGTGCGTCTTTGTTAAGTATAACCATTTACGGGCTTATGAAGTACTACGTCTGATATTGATTCAAATTGAACGCCACAATTTTATCTAACGAATGGCAGTTTAGGCTAAAACTGAATTTGAATTTTTCTAGGATTGGCAGCTTCACTTGCCGGCAACTAACCGGAGAATGTAGTTGCGAAAGAGGATTTTCTGAAGAAAGACAGAAACGCAATTATTGCGATCGGTACAATCGAATCGTTTGGGATATGTGGATGATAAATGGAAAGCAAATGTGGGAAAGTTCGGAGTCGCTTTTTGCCAAGAAGAGTTTGGTAAATGATCGATGATGAAGTTTGAAGATTTATTTCGAGAATTAAAAATAGCGTTATAGTGATTAATGCTGAGGAAGACGATATATTGATTAAAGTTCTCTCGTAAATTCGAGATAAAGATAATTCATTGATAACAGCACTTCAAAAAATAGATATCGAAAAACTCACGTTCGAAATGGTGAAACAGAGATTAACGTCCGAAGAAGCAAAATTAAGCGAACATACGTAATCAAAAGGAACGTGCATTTTATCGAAAGAACGATCTTAAGAGATTCAACGGCAAGAGCTGCAAACGTAACAAATGTGGTCACCAAGCCCATGGCTGAAATAAAGATAATCGTATGGTTTAGAAGTGATGCAAGCCAAGCCATTAGAAGACAAGCAAATATTGTGAAATCAAAGTTCATTCTGCTATCGTCAATGTCCTTCTTTTCATAAGCCTCAGCTTTCAGCATTTCATCCACAGTGCCAGCATCCTAGTCCGGCATCCTAGTAGTGTTCACAATATCTTGATTATTAATATTCACAGCATATTGATTGGTTATATTCAGCGTCGAAATTACTAAAGATATTCCCCTCTCATTCTGCTCATTCCTATAATACTCACAAGAACTTTTTTGCTGAGACTTCCTAAAAGCATAAGGATAATGAGACTTGTCAAATTTTACGTCTCTAGCAATCATAATTTTGCATTTTCACAATGCCATAACCATTTGACGCGTAACCAACATCTTTTATGCGGCATTTAGTCTTATTTGCGCACATATTGCTCTTGTGACCAGTCCCGCCGCAGTGCCGACGTACAACCCCACTTAGCCGGCAGTCCTTTACCATGTGGTCAAAACTTAAAGATCTAAAGCCGGCACCTCATCGAAGGAACGCACCGTACGCAATGGGCGATTTGCCTGCCTGCTCTTTGGACAATCAATTGTCGGCAAATTTTTTCTGGCACTAAGACTGACAGACCCACATCTGTAAACGTAACATTCGACAAAATCTTCCGTCTTTCCTCAACTGAAGTCGCACGGGTAACCGCTCCTCTGTTTCGTATAGCCTCCAAGTCATGCACTCAGACCCCAAGGGAAGGTCAGACATGAGCCACCACTAGTTTTGGAGTCTTGGCATCGTTCCGGCTGCGGACCACCACTAACCACGTTTCAAATGGCTTGGGAAAGCTGGACCAGGTACGGAACCCCCCGCGGCGGACGTGACATCCTCACTGACTACTACGGCCACAGAGGCCTGCATTTTCTTCAATAAGCTCCATCAGCACCTTTTCATGATCATCAGCCAACACCAAATTGACTTGACCCCCGAGCCAGACAAACCACTAATTTTGAAGACCTGTTTATACAATTGGGGGGAAATATCTTTAAATTTACTCACAAAATCGGACTTACGAACAACCTTGCTGCTCCTCTTACCCTTTCCAAAAGTCTTCTTAACAATCCTTCAGCCAGCAATAGTAGCTACAGAAGTGGTTGACGTATCCCCTAGTTCCCTATCTCTGCCATTCTTCATTTTCTTCAATAGAGACTCACTATCTTTTTCGTTTTTTCTTCTCTTCTGTCTTTCCAGCTGTTCCTGAAGCACCTGTTCGATGGCCTAGATGCCTAACGATCTTCTGGCTTTCATCGTCAGACACTTCCATGCTGAAGATAAACCGGTAAATAAGACTTGCAAACCGGCTAATCGATATAAAAGAAAAGTTTGTCCATTTATAACTACTCTCAATAATAGCAATGTATATAGGTTTAAATATTTAATAATATATCCAAGGGCAACAAAAAATAAATAAAAGACATGAAACCTTCACGTAAAATTCAATAAAACAAGAAATGAATGTAATATTAGTGTATCTAATGGCAGAATAATATTATATTACGCTTATATTATGGTTATATTCGCTAATGTTTATTAGTGTAACATGTGACTTATCATATAATAATAAAATTACAATAAATATTACATCTTATTTATCTGTTAATTTTGCTTTTTTTTTCTTTCCACAATGAAGATATTTATTTCTTTTATTTATTTTTATTTACTTTGTTTTGCTTACTTATATATGAAATTCCAGTCTTCATGCCGAGGTTGGTTGTGAACACACCAACGTCAGCATGTTACTCAATTGAACAAAAGCAATTTCATCACCAATTAGTCAAACATAACCTATAATTCAAAAATCAAAAAGTCTAATAAAAATCATCAAATAATTTGGCATCACCAATAATTCTTAAAACTTTGAAATTAAAAACTTAAATTATGTTATTGGATTGTGGGTCTAAAGTGAAACATACAGGCCTAATCCTTTTCTTTCGACAAAAAAATAATACATGAAATTCAACTAAACAAAATTAGCAGTGGAATCAAATACAACTTAGGAGTAAATCTTATACTATTTGTTTTAAAAACTGGTATACAATATAAAGGAAGATATGAAAAAACAAGAGTAATAAAAACAAAAACAAAGTAACTTAAAAATAACAATTCATGTATAAATAAATTAAAAGGAAAAACAAAAAAAGAAAAAAAGCATGTACAAAGCTAGCACAGAAGCACACCTGCAACAAGAACAGATCCAGGTTGCAAGTGAATCCCTAAACCAAAGCAAACATACATAAACTTGGCAACTGACAACGTTAACAACACCATATAATTTTCGAAAAAAAAGTGTGATATAACGAACGCAAGTTAGTTTGAGTACGATATAAGTAGATCGCGCGTATTAAGAAAATTTGCTTTAATAGACTTTAAAGAGTCCGATTGTAAGAATATGTGATAGACATCATTAAGGTTTCCGCAAACGGGTTAAACACCTCATAATTGTATTTACATTGGTTAAGCTTAATCAAGATAAAGTGCCTGGAGAAGGGGTTAGAGGCATTAAAGCTTAACTCACCAAGTAATGCAGGCGAGTCTATAGTACCATATATTACTTTGACTAAGAAGGAAACGCCAAGAACAAATGTACATCCCAACCCAAATTCCTAATTTGGGCAAACAGCAAAAATTGCTTTTGAACAGATTCAATTGAATGTACATAGCACCTATAGAAAGGACTCCACACAACAGAGGCATACTCGAGCATGGATATAACCAAACACATGTGCAGGTTTTTCGTAATGTAAGGTTCATCAAGCTCTTTGGACCATCTCTTTATAAAATTAAGCGCGGACCTAGCTTTGCTTAACGATATCTCAATATGCAAGTTAAAACGTAAGCTTTGGTCAAATAGAACGCATAAATATGTGAAAGAATCGACGTCCTCCAACTTGCGCGAATCTATGAAATACTGAGTAATGAATGACTTCCTTTTTGAAAAAGAAAGCTTTTTAGATTTATTTAGATTTAGTTTCATAAGATTCAACGATCACGATGCAACGAAATTGTTCAAGCCGATTTGAAGCTGATGTGATTGCAATTCTGCGGAAAAGGAAGAAAACAGTTTCACATCATCAGCATACATTATGATGTGGCTGGATTTAACCACTGAAGACAAATCGTTAATGTATAGATTAAATAAAATGGGCCCTAAGTGGCTGCCTTGAGGCACGCTTGACGTAAGGGGTAATTCATATAAGGTGATGAAATTAAACAAACCCCTGAATGACCTAATATCCAGATAAGAGTTTATTCCACTAAATGGGAAGGGAAGCCAGAGGCTTGGAGTTTAAATATAAGTAATTTATGGTTAACCAAATCAAACACTTTGTTAAAATCCATGTATATGACATCAGTGTGAGAGCCACTAAAAAAAGCCTTGATAACTTGACAAGTAAACTCTAAAAGGTTGGTGACTGTAGATCTTCGTTTTCGAAAGCCATGTTAGAGTGAAGAAATTCATTCATTCATTCATTCAAGTCACAATTCGCTCGAAATGGAAAAACGATTCGCCGTAGCGCAGTGGCGCAAGGCAACACGCAAACACTATGCCGGAACACTCATGGTTTTAATACCTTTATTAGGCTTTATTTATCGAGATACTCGTATATATTCACATGCACACACATGCACGCAATGTACATGAGTTTGCATGCTCCCACTTATCCCAACGCATGGATAGTGCCAAGGCCGCCGTTTTTTGCTTAACGTTAGGCCACCGAGCCAGCGCTACATATGTTGGCGTAGATCGAATTATTATAGTATAGCCCCACTCAGCGAAACAGATCGAATTATAGTAGTATAACCCCACTATATCATTTTAGTGCCTATAGGCCATGTTTTACCGAATAAGCGTTGGAAGGCCAAAAGAGTTCCGATCGGTTTTCCGCCAGCTGCTTTATGTGAGGATTCCATATATATACTCTTTTAAATTTGATTGTCAGATATTTAATGTCACCTTAGCAAAGGTCTTTCTTAGACCCACCGTTTTTGATAAACTTTTTATTCATGTCCAATTGTGCCTCCAACTAGTCCGCTTTGACCGTTTCGGTTCAGAATTATGTATGAAGTCTGTGATTTCACCAAGGGATCTTTTGGACTTTATCTATTTCCTGGTCGACCTTTCGTATGATTGATCAAAGCGCTTTCGCTTCAAGCCTAAAGTGGTACCACTATTAGGAACGGGCGAAGACGTGTTCACGTTTCCAGGTATAAGAAATCTTATCTTATCGTATCTTATGCACTGATGGACCGATAACGAGATCTCGCTGGATGCATAACACCTCGAGATATAAGATGATAGATTTTTATTGGGTTACATCTACAACCTTATACCGGATTATATTTCTAAAAGTAACTCCGATTAGGAATGGTAATTTTGTTTTTGAAACTTCTACAAGGTACTCGCCTTTTGATTGTAATTAGAACTGCTGCAAACTGCTCCCAAGACTGGCAGCATTGGATTATGGATCGTATGTAGATGTTATTATCTTCCCCGGAAGGTATGGACATATTGGACATTATAAACCAACTCACTATTTTGTTTGGCAGGCCGAGAATGGCATCCGCATTCATCCATGGCTAATGGATGAGAGCTACGTTCAGACGCTCTGGCCGACCAAGCGAGTTTAACGTAATGAAAGTTCGCCTGAGTGCAGATGGGTTTCCATCCGCCGCGCTTTTAAGGTGAAAGATTTTTCGAAGACTTAGGCATTTTCGAAGCCATTTTGGTCAGCGTCGACCCTAGTCAGAGATGAACAAGATGGCCTTTTCCCGTTGCGAGCCGCCCGCTGGCGGGCTTTACGAGTCCCCGCAGACTTGCCGCTAAGCTTCATTCTCCTCCTCTGTGAGCATTTTGCCAATATCTAAATTGTCTTCGCACATCACAACATTTTTTATTTCCTCTGCTAATTCGAATGATGTACCCCGCTGAGGTTTAGTTAAAGTTTTTTGATTTTCCTTCTCCATATGTCAGAAAGAATGGAGAGTATAATGTATCGAGACAGGGCTTCTATATCTCGAGCGTGGTGGTTGTTTCGTCGAAGACGTAGTATCACTCGATTGGTGCGACACACATGATTACAGGTTTTATTGGAATTTCGGAAAAAAGAAGGGAAATGGCACAAATATCCGGTGTTGCCAGTCAGTAACATCACTCTTATTGGCAAAAAATATGTGGCTATTTCTTCAACTGATGCTAGCATAACAATTTCACAAGTCAATCCTTTCGCTATAAAAAAAAGACCTAGATGGCATTACAAGTCTATCTCGATTCTACGCGATGGTAGTTTTCTTGTTCTCGCTGGCAACCCGCGCGTACCGGCAATCTTCATAAAGTCAAAAATATTAGCAAATTTATGTTCAATTTCCGCTAAAGTACACGATAAACTTAACTCAGTTAGAGGCGTAATTTATGCCCCGCTCTTAAAACATATGCCGGAAGACAAAATAGTTCGCGAAATGGGCAATCAAGGAGTGACTGAAGTCTATAAATTCACTAAATTAAATGACGACAGAAAAAATCGCCCTCGTTTGATCGCTATTGATTACCGCAAACAGTTGATGTGGCTTGGTATATACGTAAAGTGAAACTCTACATTCCAAATCCCATAAGATGCAAAAACTGCCAACACCTGGGTCATACGACAATAAGTGCAACACTGTTCCATCCTGTGCTAACTGTAGTCTTCCTCCACATGCTGAAAGCTGTAAGCGTAGTTTCTGCATAAATTGCAATGATCAGCACTCTGCGTTAGACAAACAATGCCCACGTTTTATAAAAATGCGTGGAATTCTAAAAATCAAAACAAAATTACTGTAGCATGGGCGAAGAGCGATGCAAGTACCGGGAAATAAATCCAACTGGAACCCAAAGATTTAACAAGAATAATACCTATGCAGCAGTCGCCTCGCAAATCGAGCCTAATAGGCCTTTAAGCCCAACTCCTTCCATTGTGGAAGTTCCTTTGATCCTATTCCAGCCAAATCATACACTTCACGAATCTGATCAAAATTCATATTCCAAACAAACAGAGGGTGTTTTTATTAAGTCAAATATACCTCACAAACATATAAAAATAAGCTCATAGATAGAAGCCGTAGCGATACAAATAATCTTAAACATAAACTTTACAGTGCTTTCGCTCTATATTTCACCTTCGCATTCGTTTTCTCAACAAAAACTCTATAATTTGTTCTTCGTACTTTCCCCCCATTAATTATATGCAACGACTTTAATAGCTGGAATACCATCTGGGGCTCAACACGAAAGAACAAGCGTGGTACTGCTTTCGAAAAGGCCTTCGTTTAAAGTAATCTCTGCACTTTAAATAATGGAAAACCAACGCACTTTTCAATTCATCAAAATTATAGAGGGAAATCTACAATGCCATCATCAGCACTACTCTTTTATTAACCCTCCCTTAATTCCAGCTTTATAACCAATAAATGTTGAGAAAATTAAGATCCAAACATATTCGAGAACATTTCGCTTTGGCCATACAATTGCAACTCACCAATGGATCTTAAAGAAGTCTTCCTCCCCAATCTCTGTGACTGCCTTAACTTTTGCTTGGCTAGATGTATTGTATTTGGAACGACTAATCCTATGGACATTCTACAATCAGCTGGAGAACAGAATATTAATATAATATTAGGTTGGGGAAAAAGAAATCCATTATTTTTATATGAACTTCAGGATTTTAATTAACATGCTTCGGATTGTCCGATTTGGGTCAAATATGCACCGTTTTGTTGTATGATTTGTTGCCATTTTAAAGGTAACTTCAAAATGCCTCTCTCATAGAAGTCCTGGTCTCTATTTGCAAAAAACTCTAGTAGTCCATTTTCACAATCCTCCCTAGATTCCAATTTTCACCGCTCTTTGACCACGATCGTTTTCGCACAGGGTTATCGTATGTGATCCATTTCTCATCTCCAGTCACCATCCGTTTAAGAAATGGTTCTATCTCATTCCGTTTGGCCAAGGCTTCGTAGATGGAAATTCGATCCATCATGTTTTTTTCTGTTAACTGGTGTGGCACCCAAACATCTTGTTTTTGAATCCAGCTTTGTGTAAATGGTTTAAAACTGTTTTATGGTCGATTTTTAGCTCCTGGGCGATGTTACGATTGCTAACATGCCGGTCAACTTCGATCATTTCTCCGATTTTATCGACATTTTCGACGACATCTTTAACATCAAAAATTCCTGAACGGAATCTACGAAACCAAAATTGCACCTAATTGGCTGTTACAGTATCGGAACCATAAACACCATTCACAATTTTAGCCGCCTGGCTTGCATTTTCGCCTTTGTCAAAGAAAAACTGTAAAATGTACCGAATTTTCTCTTTGTTCACTTCCATTTTTAACACGCTGTAACTCACAACTGAATGCACGAAACAAAAAACAATAAAAGAATTTTTTTTACTGCGAAATGTCACCTTTCCAACGAGCATAAATCTGAAATTGTTTGATCGTTATTTTACGAGAAATCTACCAGTGTAGCCATCTACCGAAAAAATAATGGATTTCTTTTTCCCCAACCTAATATATTACTTTATTAAAACAACCAGGCTCAATATCTAATGTACTTTTATAAATTAGAGCCGATATTCTGTGTTGCTCATGCTCAATGTCTTTTTCTTTTTAGTCTAAGAATTTATTTCATTAGTTCAAAATTGTAATAATAATGATGTTACAAATTTCCGCTGCTCGATACGGTCCATATCACTAGATCGTGGATATTGAAAAGAAAATGCACTTCAAAGTTCTACTATATTCCTTAATGTAGGATTATTTACAATTTATTTTGACCAGTACTGCTCAACCCAACTATTCGTTTTACTAACTCTGATATTCTACATATATACATTTTTACAAGCATTTTATTATACTCAAAATTCATGGTTTTATTTTTAATCCCTGTCTGCTTTTCCGCTAATCGTTTTCACCGGCCGGCCGCTGCATAACGTGGCGCGAATGTGCATCTGGTTTTTCCCTCTTTTAGGGACTTTATTATGTGGAAAAATTACTTAGCTTAGCTGTAATGAACTAGATTTGGGATTTCCGTAACAATAATAATAAAAAAAATAATAATGATAACAATATTCTCTATAAGAGCTTTTCCAGCTGTAAGGAAGCGCTTTGCTTGCTTACTAAAAAAAGAAATAACAACGAGTCCGCCCGCACAAATGAAATCCTTCTCCCGCATAAGTGATAAGTATTACTTTATTTCCCTATATACATACATACACACACTAAAACATACATTTAATCAATCATTGAATAGAATATATAAACTATATAACAGTAAATATGCAACTTTATAAGCTAGAAATATACCTAACGGGTAATCCTGTACAAAAGGCATAGTAACCATAGAATAAGTAGAAACATAGGAATGCAAACGCGCATAGCAATAAGGAAAGAAAGCAGGTAGATGTAAATATCATGCATAAGCATATGAAGGCAAAACGTATTCGTAAAGGCAAACAGACATGTTCGACCAGACTAGTGCGATCAAACCTAAGCTGGCACATGTAAGAATAGGTAGATAAGAATATTCTCTATTTTACTAACCTTATTCTCTATTTTACTAGCCTTATTCTCTATTTTACTAACCTTATTCTCTATTTTAC
>KK503050.1:30265-44035 GCA_000688735.1 Glossina austeni | reverse complement strand
TTTTTCCTATTCTTATAATACCTAATTGTCGTATTAAACCACGGGGGGCATTTACTTCGAGGTCGGCACTGCTTAAGCGGAACAGATGCAGCAATAGCTAGATTTAATGAATTGTAGAACGATGACAATGAGCATACTTCGCGTTGAGAAATCAAGCCTCATATGTGAAAGATGAAATTTTAGCAATTCTATATTGGTTTTATGAAAATCATAATATTTGCTGGAAAAGGTTGGGTTTGAACTATTAAGGCAGTTCAACGAACCGTCATACTTGTGATGAAAAGAAATACACAATGCTGGATGATAAGGATCCTCATGTAAACTAAAAGGTGGACAACGATTTACATTAATCTCCGGAAAATTGGCAAAGCACAGATCAAGCAGTCTACCATTACAATTAAAGGTACCCTTATATTGACCTAAATTATGGTCAAGTAATTCATTAAAGAACGCTATAGCTTTTTCAGATGTTGAAGAAGGAATTAAACAGGCAGAATTATCACTGTTACACCAAGTGACTTGAGGAAAGTTGAAATCTCCCAATACAACGACAAAATCGGTAGGTCTAGACTGCTTGGCCACTTCACAAATGAGAGCAGCCTGCTTCTTACATATGGAGATATCCGACTTTGGGGGAATGTATGAGCATGTAATAAATAGCTGTTTATTAGGTATTCTCGCTTGAATGGCGATAAATTCGACGTCAGGAGACGTGGGAAATTCAATTGAATAGGACGGGACTAACGCAGATATGGCAATTAATACACCGCCACCAACGCGTTTCAATCGGTCATTTCTGAAAACGTGGAAAGAATTATAGAATAGTTCCGACGAATGTATATAAGGTTTAACCAAGTTTCAGTGAAAGCTAAACAGAAAAACTCAGTGCTTACTGACTTTAGAAAAGTAGACCGAATTTTTGAATTTAGGCCCCTAACATTTTGATAAATGAGACATAATGGGCCTGAAGAAACATTTAGTTTTTTGAAGGCGACAGGCCTACAGCATTGGTATTACGGGGTCGATCTTTAGGAATAAATACCTAATTAAGGATTCTACTGGCCACAGTGGTTTATTTAGCAATATTTCACTGTTTTCAGTCGGAACTAGTAATTTAAATAAAGATATTGCTCTCGATTGAGAAGGAGCCAATTTGAAAATGCTAACGCGCTTCAAGTTGACTGATGGGGCTTTCACCGCTAGATAGCTTTTTATATTATCTGCCGATGTTTCCGGTGCCAGTCTTGACACAAATAATGCTTTCCTAGGAGGAACTGCCATCAAGCAAATATCATCACTACTTGGAATAGTAGAGTTCACGGCTTGGGAGTTATGAGATGGGGAAAATATTGACACACTTGTGCGAGAAGCTTGAGCGACATGCCCAGTTTGGTGACTAGTGTTCACACTCGAACAGCAGGGAGGAGAAGCGGACTTACTTTGCACTTTCTTGTTATTATTTTTAGGTGATGACGTCTGATTAGAACTAACGCCGGGACCGGGAGGAGATTCCCTTGCAACCTCAGCATAACTTAAGGCAGATGGACTTGCCGACTTGTTTGTAACAATTTTGTTACCGACCAAATTGACAGTGTCGGAAACGATGACTTTCGACGTGGAGTTGGAAGGAGCACTAACTTGTATAAGCGAGTCAGGTTTAGAGGGGATCAGAGGTGACGTCGCTACGCTACGAGTTGCTATTTTGGAGGCCTGGGAAGGAGATGAGTGCTCACTGTAGCGACACTCATCAAACCTAGACTTAATTTCCTCAAACATTTTCCACATGGAGCCGAGATTTTTACTTAATTTTGAAAAATCATTTCTCGTCTCCGTGAACAGTCTGTAGAAGTCAATGTCCCGCTTTCTACTGTCGGGACATGACCAACGTAATCCTTTGGAAGGATCAATGACTGCGTCAGCAGTACGGCCTATAATGCCGGCACACTTTGCATGCCCAAAGCGATCGCAAAGCCAGCACATAATGAACCTATCAGCCTCCGGACCAGATTTGGCACGACATGAAGTATATAGACACTCCATGTCACGTCAAGAAGATAGAGATGGATTATGAGGAGAAGAACAAAAAAAAGAAAGAGCCAAATCAGTTTGGCAACTGATCGC
Source organism: Glossina austeni (assembly GCA_000688735.1). Classification (NCBI taxonomy): domain Eukaryota; kingdom Metazoa; phylum Arthropoda; class Insecta; order Diptera; family Glossinidae; genus Glossina; species Glossina austeni. Next base: position 41,914 of record KK503050.1, on the reverse strand, counting down.
GGCTATCGATTTTAAATTGAAACTTAGCTGAAATTGAACGGAATCTTACCATTTAGTAAGTGTTTTAGGTAAACCAGTCTATTTAACATTTAGTGCCTCTGGCCGCAAAAATGAGGCTATCCCATTGAAAGTTGGTAACAAACGATTATACACAGCAAATTCGTGCAAGCCTGGATGTTTCTACTTATGAGAAAGATGCTGCCATTATTTGTGACGAGACAAACCGTTCAGACCTACTGATATGTTTATAATGTTGGGGAAATTTAATTTACCGCAAGTTACTTGATGTTACAGCGATAACTCAATCTGCATGGTCCCTACTTGAACACCCGATATAGCTAGCGTATTTTTCAATGAACGATCTTGCTTTGTAATTTTCACGAAGATAGTTTTAACCCGTTGTCCCCTGTTTAGTTCATCGGGGAAGCGATTTGTCTATATTTTCATTATAGTCTAGAATCTCTAGACGATTACATTTTTCTGTGAGATTATTTTTAGGAAAATTAAATGTTTTTTACTTAAATAAATAAAAATAAGTATTGAAAAGTAATATTTCGCTGTGTTGTTCTTTCAACTTCTCTCTACCTTTTGTTGGCATTCTTAACTTGCTGTAAATGTTTAATTTTTCTGTCGGTATTTTTTCCCTTTTTTCGAATCTATGACGAGATGATCCATTGGTGTTCTGTTCTAATAACTATTTTGATAAGATCCTTAATGAGCGCTTTGCAAAATTCGCTTATTGGCGGCAAGAAATTCGGCCGTATTATTAATTGGTCTAAAGGTTTTCGTTGGGCATGTTCAAAATGTATGTCGAAAAATTTAAATTTTTATAAGCTATTTAAACAAACTCAGCGCCGGTAGTTTGTAGTGATGAAACCATTCTGTCTTCAAAGCCCGTGGAATCCCAAAGGTGTTTGATAACTGTCAAAATCTTAGGAGATTGATTAAAATTCAATTTTGATACTTACGGTACGCTTGAAAATAATATCTGTAACCAAAATTTCTCCCATAAATGTTTCTTATTTGATAAAGGCAAACACAATTTAGTTGGAATTTTTTTGTCGGAAATGGATTCGACAACTATGATACTGACCGACCCTTTTCTGAAATGTACAATGCAATCTTCTCTGCTATTCATTTCTCCATTTATTAAGTAACTATAAAATTACATAGATGAATTTCATGCGCAAAAGGAAACATAAGTTAGTATACAGGTCAGCCACTAATGTAATCATTTTGTCCCATAAACTTCGTAATCATCAATAACTATAGCAACAAAATATACATTAAGAATGAAGTAGTCCGATCGATCTTCTTCTGCTCGTATTCAAGGAATCATCGAAGAATATCAGACTAGCAATACTAAGACTAAAAGATCGTTCGGCTGATGAGTTAGAAAAACGCGATATTAATATTAAAGAGTTTCTATTCTATCTAGAGAACTGCAGTCGTTCAATTGAAAGCACGGAAGCATCCGGTAACTGTTAACATTTTATATAAAACTTTTCATTGATAGGAATTCAACCAAAAAAAAAACGAAAAAAAGGACGATAAAAAAATTAATATTACAAGTTATAACGTCCGCAATACAAAAAAAAAAGAAGAAAGCTAATTAAACTTTGTATCTAGAGAAATTAAATGGTGCATACCTTTTATTTATGCATTAAATTTGCTACTTGCACATGTGGATACAGACACATTTACATACGTATAGCGTTATTTTCTAGAATTTTCTTAACTTGCAAGAACAAATAAAGAAAATAAGAGGACAATCCTCCATACAATGACTGAAAAAATGAAACCGTTCAGGAAAACAATAAAAGCGTTCAAACTTATGTACCAAAAAAAAGAAGAAGAGAAAAGTACAGTATATATGTCAAAAATTTGCAATAGATATATTAAAATTAAAAAAAAGGGCTTAAAACCTCAATGGATACATTTAAAAATATACTAAATTAGAAAATGTTAAAATGTTAAGACTTAGTATAAAAGGAAATATAATATACCAAAACAAAAATTCAAAATAAAAAAGTATGTTGTATATAGCTGTTTACCTAATAGGCTGAGCTTAAGAAAAAGCTTTTCAAAAAAAAAAAAAGATAAAAATAAAAGAGAAGAAAATGACATACTTATTTTTTTTTGATGAAACAAAAACGCTTAGTATACGAACAAGAAAAGAAGAAAAAGGGAGGACGAAGATAATGATTAGAAGCCCATCATCAATATCATCAGCTACAGAGAGGGTAACTGTTGTGCGGGTGCCAAGCACACAGTGGCGTTTTGCCAACCGGATTATAGAAGTGTGAAATGGTACCATCTAAAGCAGTTGGAGGGTTTGAAGGTATTTTTCTGCACGCAAGCAAGGTGATCATGTTCGCTGTGTAAGTTAAAGGTATGGGTTCGCAAAGATGGGGTAAGTAAGTGATTGTGTATGTATGTGTATGTATGTATATATGTGTGTACGTATGTATGTATGTATGTATGTGTGTTTTTTTGTTTTTTTTTTTGCTCAGCGAGCAAGAGGTAGAAAATCTTCGGAAGATACTGGTGGTTCTTAGTAGCAGCATGCACGATTCGCCATCCATGGCGCTTACGTACTAAAAACTCCCCCCCCACACACTTCTTCTACCATTCTCCTCCGCGGGACCACCGTTAGGTATTACTTCGCGGAGGCTGGTTGTCATTGACACGCTACCGATGGTGGGACCTCAGTGGAATACACTATTGGCTTCCACTCCCTCTGCTCTCCACCCGCTGTCTTTCAAGCCGTCGTAGTTCTTTGAGCACTGTGCTTACAAAGTCGCCTACTTTGCTCCACACATCTTTGCTGGCAGTTTACCCTACCAATATTTCACTCGGCTTTATTCGGGGTCTGTCATTCTCAAACCTTCTGCAGCGAAAGATGCTATGCTCAGCATCTTCATCCGTCTTCGGGCATGCCGGACAATTCGGCGAGTTGTCGTGTCCGAACCTAAACAGGTACTTTCGAAAACAGCCATGGCCAGTCAGGAACTGGGTGAGGTAGTAATTTACCTCACCGTGTGGCCTTTCGATCCACTGAATTATGTTTGGGATAAGAACGAACGTCCATCTTCCTTTCGTTGTTCTTTCCAACGCGATTGGCAAGTCTTAATCGACGCTAGCCGCTCATCTTGGGATGGTGCGACTTTCGTGAATGCGCCTCATTTCGTCTGCCAGGATGTCGATTGGCATGGTGCCAGCAATCACCAGAGCAGCATCCTCCGACACTGTCCGGAATCCGCATATCTGCCTTAGCGCACTAAGACGATATATTGCCGCCAACTTTCGGTACACTGCCTTCACTGTGAGCGCACCGGCCCAAACTGGGCTACCGTACATTATGACCGACGTTATCACCGTGGCAATTACTTTTCGATTAGTGAATTTCGGGCCTCCGATATTTGGCATGATCCTTGCTAGCGACGCCTGAATACCTGCACCTTTCTCAGCCGCGTAGTCAACGTGGTGCTTAAAGTTCAGTCGATGGTCGAGCATTACTCCCAGGTATTTCATGGCGGGAGATGACTGCACCGTGGGCTGCACGACTCGTATGGAGCATGTTTCCACGCGCTTCCGGCTGATTATTAGCTCGGTTTTATGTTCGGCTAGCTCCAGCCCCATCTCATCCAGCCACGCCTTCACTTTAACGATAGCCTCGTTAGCCCTCGTTTCTACCTGTGTAACACATTTTGCAACAACTGCGATTGCAATGTCGTCGCAAAACCGATAATCGTTACCCCGGCACGAAGGTTCAGCTCAAGAATACCGTTGTACAGTGTATTCTATAGGAGAGGACGAAGCACTGATCCTTGTGGAACACCCGCCGTTATTTTATACAACTCTTTTCCGTCATCGCTATCGTACACTAGCGTGCGGTTCGAAAGGTAACTTGTTATTATCTCAAGTATATATCTTGGAACCTGCAATCTTATGAGGGCTTTTCGGATAATCCCCCAGTCCGAATTGAAGGAGTTTTTTACGTCTAGCGTAACGACGGCGCAGTACTAGCGGAAAAAGTGTTGCCACTATCCGTCAGTGCGTATGCGGGGACGTGATTTGCAGCGTTCTCTGCCCTTTGACCTTCTTCATGGCGACTTTATATGCCGTTCCCCACGGATTAATATTGGCATCGTGGCATATCTCACCAAAGCTTTTCCTTTTACTAGCTTTTATGGCTTTCTTTAAATCACTGCGCAAGTTTCTGTAGAGGGTGAGCAGTTCATTAAAGTTGGCCCTTCCCCTCGAGCGCTGTACCTTTCGTCTGGCTTTCAGACAGCTCGCTCTCAAGGATGCTATCTCATCCGTCCGCCAGTAGCACGGAGATGCTCTTCTGCTTGCATTTCTTTTTCGAGGCATAGCCGCCTCACATGCTTGTACAAGCAGTTTTGCCACGTTTTCCTGGAGTTCACCAGCCCTTCTCGTAGGAGTACATAATGCTCTTAAAGACGTCCTCATCGAAGGATGAATCTCTCCACTTCGGCCCGGTAGTTTTCCACCAATTTCGTCTGTTCTCTCTAGTTTGTATTTCGAGAAAGTTGGCCTGGTGATCGCTGTTTGTGTACTCTTCGCTCAGCGACCACTTGCATCTCGCCACTAGACAGTCGCTAACAAAAGTGAGATCTACTTTCGACCCTCTTCCTGCCTTTCGAAACGTATCCCTCCCCCCATCGTTCAGAAGAGATACTTTCAACACAGCGAAAGCCTCCAACATGCTGCGTCCTCTCGCATTGCAGGCTTTACTGCTCCACTCTAAGGCCCAAGAATTGAAATCCCATGCAATTATAACTGACCAGTTCGTCTAGCATACACTGGAATTCACCTTGTGTCCAGCTTGGAGGAGCGTAGCAACAGTAGCAGCATAGATATTTAACTGTCGCCCTAACGAAGCCCCTGTGCTGGCAGTCCACATCCAAAAGTGCTATAGGCGCGGGCGCCCAAATTGCTGCTTTTTTAGACAAATCGGTTACCCAGGCACCCTACCCCGCCCTTCGATATGGCTCGCTCAATAGTCTACCTCTTTTTCAACGACCGTCTGCCGATGTAGGTCATGAGCTGCTTCGCCGTGGTTGAAATTAATCTGCATTAATCTCATTTCCGCGCTCCAGTGGCCAGTGCCCGCTTCAGCAGCGGGCATTTGCCGCTTCCCGCCACGTGCTTTGCATCCACATTCGGTGTCCCCCTGCAGAACATGCAAGAAGGCTCCTCAATGCAGCTTTTCACAATATGGCCTTCCTCTCCACACCTCCGACAAGCCTTTGATCGGTCGCATGGGCCTGCGCATTGCTTCGCCCAGACATCGGAAGCATCTCAAGAAAGATATGCGCTCTCTGATCCTACAGATCCCCCAGCCTATACGCAATTTTCCACCTGCTAATAACTTAGCGGCTTCTTCGTGCTGTAAGCTAATGAGCGCCGTCTGCGATTCGCTATCTGCGTTCCTTAAGTTAACCACTTCTGCGGTTTCCACTTCATATTGGGACTTAAGCGCGTTGCTTATGTCCTCCTTGGTGGTAACTTCGTCGATGTCTTTGCACTAGACCAGTTTGCGTTGCTTTAGACACCGACTCTTCTCCTAAGAAGGATCCCACCGCCACTCTCAGCTCTTCTGCCTTCCCTCCGCTTTGGTTTAATTGCAGTAGAAGCTCGCCCTTCTGCGTTCTTCTTATTTTCTGCACCGTCTCACCAAACTGGCTCAATTGCGGTTCACGAAAAAAATTCCGCCCCAGCTCTAAATACATTAAGACGTGTTATGCTGTTAGCTATTTAAATAGTTTGAAGTCTATCTAAGTAACACCTTAAGCATCGAGAAAAGACTTTAATACAATAGCTAACAAGCGACATGAGGAGTAAATGCGTAATGTTATCTTCAACCTTGAGAGACAGACATAACTTTAGATTGTACAGATTTCGGAGTGTAAGATTCTACCAGAGACATTGTTAACGCCGGGGCCAAAGTTGAATTTGCGATTGCATTGTGCAAGGCCTTGCATTGAATGTACAGGATCTGTGGAATACCCAGATACTTTTATATTCAGGTTGAATGACCCAGCACGAGGAACTTCGAAGAATAAGACTTTAGTCTTACTGGAGTTAATGCAAAGGATATTGTCTATTATCCAGTTAATAATTGCTAAACGGCCATTAATATCGGTTTTGAACGAATGAAAATTATTTGCATTATGTCTTCAAAATAGAAAAATTTCGTCTGTATCTGTATCTGTAACTGGATGGCACACAGCAAAAGGTAAGACGAAAAACTCCTCCGCCGGAAGACCGCAACGTGGATGAAAAGACTTTGTAGGTCGAAGCATTGCCACCTAATGCTGATCATGAATGGGTACGTGGAATTTTCAAAAAATTCGGTAAGGTTACTTACGTTTCTTTGCCCAGATATGCAAAATCAAGAAAAATCAAGGAATTTTGTTTCATTGAATTTCAAAAGGAAAAAAGCGTCGAAAAAACTGTGAAAGCATTCGCAGAATTCAATGGAGTTTTGTGTACTTTAGAGAAAGACCCAGCTAAATTAGCTAGTGTCAGAGCTTACCTTCGAGAGCAAGAAAGTGAAAAACATATTACTGAGCATACTACGGAAACTTCGCAACAAGGCAGTTGTAGCAAACGCCGAGCTTCGGAGGGGCTTAATGATGATTCAGAACTTAAAACGAAGAAACTTAAATATGAGTCTGCAGATGAAAACATTTAGGCATCAAATGCTTCGAGATACTAGGTTCATTCCCCGACCTGAGTTGATAAAGTTAACTCGCAATCGTCTAAAGTTGCAATGACTTTATCCGATAGATTGTATTTCTGCGGATCGAAGTCTACAATTGCAGTAAACTTCGGCCACAATTGCTCAACTAAAAATATTGGAAACTTTATTATAAATAACTGTACTAATAATTGGACTCATACCTTTAATTGATATGTTCACCTATTCACATATTATCTCCTCCAGTTTGGAACGAATTGGTTAGTAAGCATTTTTTAAAAGCTGTGTATTCTTGTTGTAAGAATGGCGAAGTTTTAGAAAATACATGCGTGCTTCGTCCAATTATTCCATTTTCAAATAGTCTAAATAAGTAAATTTTTGCTTTTAGAATCTCTCATAACAACGTAAAAGAAAAGTGAAAAAAAGAACCACAAACTAAACGAGCTATGTCCTTTTTGGGAACTACAACATCCATGACGATGAAATTTTTGTAATTTTGCTTGAAGCTTAGTTTATAAAATAATTTTAAATGGTTTTTTATTCCTTTGTGTTCTGTTTGACTTTTCTTCTTAAATTTTTTTTGCAATCGTTACATATATGCTAATACGTTTACCGTTCTTCTTGCATGTTTATTTACTCATTGTAAAAAATTTTTTAAAGAACAAACTCTCATGCAAATTGTTTTATTTTTATTATTAAAACTATGAAAAAAAAACTGGTCTTTTTTTTGTCACAAAAAATTTGCGAATTACTTTTTAGCATCGTTTTTATATGATGCTGCTTCTTGTGTACTATTTGCCGCTATTTAGTGTTATTGCTATTTCATTACTGTTGCCACAAATCTAAGGCGTAACCTCAGGTGCAATGTTAACAGAAAGTGGTGATTGTTACAGCTACACAGCTAGACAAATTTTCGATTTTTTTTATCATTCCTACAATTTAAACATATCGTAACATGACAATTTTATCATAACTATTTGATCACTGTATGACTAGAAAGCTTAAAAGTGGTTTACTTCTGTGTACCTCTTTGCAATTGACATAATTCTAAAAATTAGAAATCAAATAAATTATTCATTTTAGTATAGTTTTAGTAAGTAATATTGCAACTGTTTAACGGGTTTAAAAGTTCCTTTGATGTATCGTATGATCGTTATTATTTCTTAACTGTGCTCTCATGTCTCGTGCATGTAAGATTGCTATGAAGCATAAATAAGAGTTACGATAAACTGTTTAATGAATATTTTACGTGAATCGCAGAACAAAATCTTTCAATAATACATCCTCTTAAAGTTATCAAATCCCGATCCCCAAGGTCATTTACGCAGGGATTAAACAGTAAGGGGCCCAAAATGAAACCATAGTCCCACTTAAGAAAAATTTAGAATCATTCACAGAAACAAACTGTTTACGATCCGAAAAATACCAACACGTTAGTTTACAAGCACTTCGGCAAAAGTAAAACATATCCCATAATTTGTTAATAGGCTTAGTGTGTGAGACTCTGTTAAATGCTTCTGTTATGTTATCGCTTTGATGTTATTCCTTAAGGACTCCGTGACGAAAATTAAACGTTCAAAGCGAAAACCGAACTGCACATGGTATGGGGCATTATTGTTATTCAAGAACGGATCAAGTTGCTTCTTCATGATAAGCTTCGTAACTTTGGACAGCCAGGGTAGGATGCTAATCGGTCGAAGATTATTATGTGCAAAAGAGAAATTCTGTTTACGAAAGAGTCTTGTTCGAATTACTTTCTATTAGTTGGGAAATTTTCAGGTAATTAATATCGTATTCGCGACGTGAAATAGATGCTCAGATGGGTAGGGAAAGATCAAGTTAGCAAGTTTAATAGATACTCCATCAAACCCAACAGAGGGAAATAATGTAATGCTGTTTTCGAACAGCACTATAAAAAATATTTTCGTCCACGTTGTGAGATGAGAAATAGAAATCTCCATCTCTAATATTAATGAACAATCAATTTTGCACTAAAAACTCATGAATAGTACTTACATCTACCTCATGTCATTTGTACTGCCTCTAGATCATCTGTAGTATTTTCCGAAGAAGCTAGCATACGCTTGATTCCTTTCCTTTCTCATTACACACTCTAGCCTATCACGCAACTTGTAATAGTGTTGTTGATCAGTAGTATGAAGCGACCGAAGATATGGTTTATAGGTAACGTCTCTGAGGAATCTTTCATACAAGATAGCCCACTTAAGAATCTCATTATCAGATGAATAATATGTAATAAAAAAACTGTATATATTAAAAACGATATAAAGATTGGAGGCTATAAACGTGTGGACGCAGTTGTGATATCGCGCCGGGAGAGTGGAGAGGAGTTTCAATTGCTATCCCACAGATACTCAATAGACCGTAACAAACAAAAAAATACACATGCTAAATCTCTTATAAGAACAAATGTACGGACGAAATCTACTTACCAAACGGGCAAATCTTATGGCCAGGGCCATTCTATATCCTGCCCTATCTGTGGTCTCGGCCCGCGATTTCATATAGAAGATTGCGAAGTTGTATTCGACGACCCCCAAATCGAGATTCCTCTCAAAAAAAGGGTAAGCTAATTTATACATGTTTAGGCAACAACCAAACATAGAGACATCATTTTATTGATAGAAATATTAAAAAAAACAAGTAAATAGATATATTCAGCGATTTTTGAATCTCGCATACTCACCACTACGCTTTCCACGTTCTCTCCATGTTCTTTTACTGAATACCCATTTCGCTGGTATTGCTAAGAAAAAATTAATTAATTAACCCATTTTTAGGCAGATAGTAATGGACAATATAGTTTTAAACATTCCTTCTTGTTCCCGTTACGATAAGCAAGCATAAAACCTCAAAAAAGTGAAAAAAATGTAATCACTTGTAGCTCTATGTGAGCATTTCTGACTTTTTCCACTTGTGCACGTAAACAGCAGAGTGTTTCGTGAAGGAAATCCTGAAAATTTCAGCCTTCCAACTTTTATAGTTACCGAATAGAGATCAAAGCTCACAAATTTTTTGTTAAGAGAAAAAGAGTTTCGTTCAGTTTATGCTCCGTTGTGGGCTGCTGCTTTCACCAATTTGGGCCGTTTACAATACCGACCTGCCAAATTTGAAATCGAAGCCTTCATTTTTGCGAAGAGTGTCAACACCCAACACCCCACAGACACGCAGATGGATAGACATGGCTTAATTCATTCACGCTGATCGGGAATGTCTACACTTCAAAGGGTCTTTGAGGTTTACTTGTGGTTGTTACACACATTATGAGAAAAAACAAAATGAGTACACTCCCATAAGGATGGTATAAAAGGATGAATGCGAGACTTTTTTTTAGGTTGTTATTAATAACATTAATTAACTAAATAAAAAGAAATTATAATAAAATAGTAAAAATTACAAAATATACATTCATTGACAATATAGCATTAACAAATACCAAAAGAGAAAATTAAATGATCAAAACTTGTTGTAGATTGTGTCTGGCTGCTGGTGAGTATGTTGACGATGTCGATGACGATAGTAATGACAGCTTTTCCCTAGTTGTCGTTACTATTGTTGTAATTGTTCCAGATGTTCCTAATATTCTGGCTGCTGCTGTTATTATTTTTGCTGTCTCTGCTATGGTTATAATAAAATTATATAATAAAATTTTTTAATTATAATAAAATTTTTTTAAAGACGTAGGAGCCGCAATAGGCGCAACGATCGGGTTGTTCTGTTGTGTTATGAAGGATTTAATCGATTACATTGCGCAAGTTAATACCAATATATTTTTACAACTCTTTACTATTGTACAAGCTTTAAGACTTCTCAAGATCTAATTAGATTGCAGCATTTGTAACGCTGTTGTTGGTAAGCTACTGTTCTTCTGCTAGCACAATTATCCTTTTACGCATTTATTTATCGATTTCTATTTGGAAAATTCATGATCTATCTGTTAAAAATTTCCCCTATTTTCCATCTCTTTAATAACATTAATTTTTATACACATATACATGTATATATAAGTACAAAGTGACAAAACACTAACTAGTTAAGTATTGCTTAGGTACACAAGCAAACGCACCAATATAATTTGCAGTTAATTATTATTGACCATTTTTTTCAAAGTCTGTCAGCCGCATAGCTCCTTGCGCGGTAGAGCGTTTACTAAATTTTACAACCTGTTGTGCCTCATGATAAAATACTTAAAATTAAAATGAGGTAAGAAGGAAAGATTTATCGAAAACCTTAAGGAGTTCACACAGTGTAACTGGGCCCACGAGTTAAGTCCATTTGTGAGGTCCATTGTCTGTACTGTTCGCTGTTCGTTGATCTCTTCCTAGTCCGTCAGTGCAATGCTTGTCCCCCTACCCCCACTCGCATGCACACCCACCCATACTCCACTTCAGCGGATGGACACATCGCTTAGCCAAGCATTATCCTTTCTCTTTTTTACTTTTTAAACGTTTAAACTGACTGGTCTGCACTATCTAAACGCTAAATTGAAGAGTAATAGTTAATGCAGTGCCAAATTAATCTGACGGGACGTAATTATATGCATATAATTAATTATATTTATATATATATATATTATAATTTTGATTCTTGATAACTACTACGCGTAGATAGATGAAAGATGGTATTCATAGTACATATAGTAAAATACAATGTTAATGTTAGGTTGGGGAAAAGGAAATCCATTATTTCTTCTTCTTCTTTTGCTTCTTTTTGAATCCAGCATTGTGTAAATGGTTTAAAACTGTTTTATGGTCGATTTTTAGCTCCTTGGCGATGTTACGACTGCTAACACCGATCATTTCTCCGATTTTATCGACATTTTCGACGACCGGCCTACCTGTGCGAGGTGCATCTTTAACATCAAAAATTCCTGAACGGAATCTACGAAACCAAAATTG
>KK503050.1:0-20619 GCA_000688735.1 Glossina austeni | reverse complement strand
GCGCGACCAGCGCATCGTACCGTTTAAAAAAAAAAAACGAGGAAAAAGAAAAAAAAATTCTCCCCTCTTTTTTTTTTTTTTTTTTTTTCAAAACGGGTTTGGACACTACGTTGGGCCTATTTTATATGGTGACGAGCGACTAACGTGTCGTAGAATAAAGAAAAACGACCGAAAGGAATTTTTTTTTTTTTTTTTTCGGAGTTAAGTTCCGTTGGACGCCGTTTCATATTGGAATAAGCGACCAACTTACATGTAAAACTTTAAAAAAAAACAAAAAGCCGAAAAAGAGAAAAAAACTATTTACAAATTTAAGACGGGTCTAAAGTTCGTCGGGCGCCGTTTTATTTCGTAGTGCGCGACCAACGTTTACTATTAATTGAAGAAAGAAAAAAAAAATGTTGTGTTGGACCTACACCACGTTGGGTCTAAACCCCGGGCTTTACGTTGGGCGCCATTTCATATTGTAGCGACCGACGTCCATGAGAAGAAAAAGAAAGAAAAAAAAATCTACAAAATCTTTTGAAAAGCCAATGTAAAATACAAGCGAATGCTGCCACTACCAATAAATTCACAAAGCCAGGTTTTCTTTCACCCACGCCCGCACAACTTGGACCGCAAGACAACGAAAGTTCTAGTGCGACTTATAGAAGTATCAACGGAACAAATGGATACTCAAGGCTACCTTTTCTTTTTCCAACGTCTATAGATACTAGAAAGCAAGAAAGAGAGAATTCTGACGCAACTTATGTAAGCATTAATGGAATGAAGGAAATCTCAAGGCTAACCTATTTCATCAACAAACACGCACGTGAAGCAACACGAAAGGACGCCTGTTAAATGCGAACATATTTGTCCCCAAAAGAATGAGCTTCAAAATAACTCAAGCAAATCAAAGGCAGTATCTTTTTATGAAGACCTAATTGATATGGAAAGTGTAATTCGAAATTCTCCAAATGCTGAACGATCAACTGCAATACACGCGAATCTAAATGGAAGTATCTTTGGCGATCAGTCTAATGTCGTCAATGATTTAGATGAAGCCGTGCTTGAAAGCGCTATTGATGATTTTCTCTTCAGTTTGGATTTACCCAATGATTTAATACCAAATGGCGATAAGACATCCCCCACTGAATTACCTAAAGATATTTGTGTGGGTTCAGGTTTAAGAATATACGTAACAGATATCCACAGTCCTTTTGAATTCTGGTTTCACATTCAACAAGATGAGAATGAGACCCCATTGGATATATTAATGCATAGAATTGAGCAATGGTATAAAAATCAGATCGAGATGAAATGCGTATACCTTTAGATTGTCTAACGACAAGGCAAGTGTGAGGGCTTATGGCATAGAGGAAAAGAAAAAGAAAAAATGTACGAATTCCTATCAAAATAAAATCATGGTATCTTTTGTGGGTTATGGTACAGTGACTGAAGTTGACACAACCAATATTTGACGTCATATTTTGCGAAATGCCGCTCTGGCCGTTTTTCTTTTTTTTTTTTATGCATCGTGGTTGTTTACAGTATTTTTACTTTTACTGGAGAAACCAAAGAAAAGAGAAAAAAAAATCCGGGCAAAAAGAAAAAGGATTATTTAAAATTTTAAGACGGGTTTAATTAGCGTTGGGCGCCATTTTTATTGTATGCAATGCGCGACCAACTTTAAATTAGAATAATAAAAAAAAGGAAAAAAAAATGTCCGGTTCTGTTTACGTTGAACGCCATTTTTTTTATTGTAGCGACCAACGTGTATGAAAAAAATTTTTTAAAACAAAAGGAAAACCAAAAAAAACGAAAAATTTTTACTTTTTTTTTTTCTTTCCTTTCCCTTCTTTAATTTCAGCAAAAAAAAAATTTTTCCCTTCCTCCCCGATTTTGACAATTTCAGCCTTTGAACCCTTTGCACTTGACAATTGCAACTTAAGAAGTTTTCAATGACGCTCTCCTTGAGCAGTATGCCATGTACGCTACCAACGTTTTCCTCATTGCGGGTCATTGAAAGCAACAAAACAACAAAACAAAAAAAATAAATAATCAAAAATTGAAGTTGGGTTTATAAATTAAATTCAATACCAAAAATGTTCGGGTACTAGTTTCGTTGGGGGCCATTTTTTGTGTATAATGCGCGACCAACTTGCATAGAAGCTTAGATTAAAATAAGATTAAGATAAAACAAAAAAAAAAAGAGGGAAAAGCCCAAAAATTATTTTAAAAAAATTTAGAACGGTTCAAATGGTCGTTGGGCGCCATTGTGGCGTTATGTGGCGCTTAGCTCGTTGCGGGTATGGTACTGTCCGTCCGGTACGCCGTCCGTTAGTCCTTCCTTCGTCCGCCGGTAACACGTTTTTCCAATCGGTAACATCACTCAGATTAACAAAAAAATATGTGGTTATTTCTTCAACTGATTAGCGATATCGCAAATCAGTCCTTTCGCTATAAAATAAGCTTTAGATGACATTGCAATATATGTAGACTCTAATTCGATTCTACGCGATGATAATTTACTTGTTCTCGCTGGTAGTCCGCGCGCGGCAGAACCATTGCATTGCAGAGGCATTGCAAACGTTTTGACAAAATGAATATAATTCTCAGTGATGGGTATAAAAACTGTATAAGGGTGAATATTACCAAGTAATTATAAAAAAGTGGATACATAAAGTAGCATTTAATGAATTTTTTAAATTGACGATGATAACAATTGTATTTTGTTTTAAAACAATAGGCTTTCTCGCATTCGCGCGCGTTTAGCTCGACGCTTCAATGATGATAAGGATTTTCCTAACAAAATAAAAATTGATCAAAGTATTGAAGCTGAAAAATAGATATGGCGATTGATCTCTTTCACCAGATAGCTAGGGATTTTATTCTTTAGGTCATTTATATATTTCAAATAAACTTGTATTTAATTCCGTGGAACAAGTGTATTAATAAAATAATGAAATGAATATTATTGGAGTAGAAATAATAAAAAACTTATTATGAAAGTGTTGGTGCTATATTATTTCCGGTTTGTTTTAGTCGCTGTCAGGTAGTTCAAGGGGATTAAAAGCCTACCCGCCTAATAACAATTCTCTGTCGCGAAGATTCATTCCGCATAATATTGTAACGTATGTCAAGAGTTGGGGCCATGTTTAGTCCTGCCTAACCCACTTGACGTGTTACAACAAAACAAAAAAAAAAAAAGAATTAAAGTATGTTTCATGTCTGCGCTATATCTGCCCTGTCTATAAGCTTGTCGTGATGATTGTTTGTCAGTTTTATTTTATTGCGCGTTAGTTCATGTATTTATGTTAATTTTTCCGTTAAATCATTGTCAGGTATTCAAACAAACACACGCCTTATGCTTCCTTACCAAACCATTTACAACGTATTGAGTAATATATATATATAAAAAATAAAAACGGCGTGTTTCCGCCAAATTTATGCATTTTCAACTTCCAGTATTCCTAATCACAACATCAGATAGTATTTTTATCGGTATTCCCATTTCATAGCACCATGCTAGCAAGAAGCTTCTCCGTATATATTATTGGCATGGCCCTTATAATAAAATTCTTCCAGAGGCATGTGGTACTCATCTATATATGTTGCGTTGCCTTCATAAAATTAAGAAGCTATAATGCTAAATCTTTTTCTGTTTTGCTTTCTATTGATAAAAAGGTGTGTTTCTAGTCTTAGCTTCCTATTACGTCCTTGTGCCAACGGCTTAGGGCGAGTATGGCAATGGTCATGTTATAGTTTGCGTATGCATTGAAACTGATGGAGTTGGAAAATTGGTGTTTATGGATGGCATTCTAAACAATGAGTGTTTTTTAAGGATATGGAAGGAATATTTAAAAGAAGGAACGGAGAAACTTGGTGTTTTTGAATCATTCAAGTTCTACCAAGATAACCACTTCAATCGTAAATCCCGCTTAATTCAAGAATGGCTATTATGTAGACCCCCTAAAATGCTTCGTCCTCTTTCACAAATCAACAGACATGAACCCCATCAAAAATATGTGGGATAAATAAGACCGTCCTGTGCGAAAACTTTATATCTCTTCCCTCCAAGATCTGAAAAATAGAGTACAAGACGAATAGAGTAAGATCTCTGCTTCCTATACAAGAAAATTTATACAAAATATGTCGAAAGGTTTAAATGACGTTATTAAGGAAAAAGCAAAACCCACCATATATTAATTTTTAATAATGTGCTGTTTTTCTCTTCTCATCCTTCCTTATATGAAAAAAAACCCTATATTTACGACGCTATGTTTTTTGAGTTGTTGAAGTTATTTAATTTTCTTGTCCATTGGAAGAACGTTTTGTTTGTTGTTTTTTTTTTTTATATTTTAATATGTATTTCTTAGTAGCCCGAAATAGTAAAATAAATTTTTATTTTTGGACAATGGACTAGGTTTAACAAGCGCTAATTTTTTTTCGGGAGAAACAACCCAATATTAATGATACTCACATGTATTTAACTACTTATTAAATAAAAATTTTTTTACTTCTTTCGATAAATTAACTATTGAAGCTTTTTTTTTGTATCACTTAAAACAAATATGTCTAGTTTCCTCCTCTATCGCATGAGTGCTTGCTAAAACCGGCCGCCTCTGTTCTCATTTTTTTGACTTTGGCTTGATCTGTCTCTCAATACGTCTATGATTGTCAATGGCTTAGTGAAAAAGCGTACCAGTTTTTTACGCAAAATCCCCCTTATGTTATACACAGGCGCTTCCAATAACAACGTATTATATGTTCACTCAAAACACTTTGCAATCATTTTTAAGGGAAAAATGTTCCTTTTGTGCAATCTTTGTTTCTGTGACTAAATCAAAATTTTTTGGTCAGTAATTTTCTGTTTTGTGCGTTAATTAGATTTTTCTTTATTTTTCATTTTGGTTCAACTGGGTACAAGCAAACAATTTTGTTTGGAGTTAATTAATTTTCAATTTACAGCTGTTTTCTCTTATAAATAAAACTGTAGACAACAAATACTAACTCAGAACAAAAAATACTAACGCAAAACGTTGACTTCATGTGCTTCCGCGTAATTTTACAAGTATGGGAGAGTTTACTTAACGGCTGTTATGCTTACGTGATACCAAAACCATGTGAAAAAACTTACGTGATACTCAGGTCAACCGAAAAATGATAACATAAGATAACTTTCAGATACATGATTACCACCAGATGTTGTTTTTCGGATTTTATAGCCACAAATAAATATAAACAAAAATTTACTTCTCCTTGCTGTTTTTTCATTTGAAATCAATGATAGCAACGTAAATGTTGCCTAATGTCTTACGAGAAGCAAACAAAAAGGAATACCACTATCAATATCTTTATCGCGAATGAACATTAATCTATTTACGCACTTGACCACATATGGGAACGCTTGCTTTATTATAATCATAATTACTGTCAATAAAAAGAACAACAAATATTTGGTGTTAACAGAAAAGTAAAGATGGGCTGTACTGGCAAGGGTATTCGAGACACAAATAAAGCACGCAAAAATATATAAGATAAGCAAGCAGTTATAACTCACTGCTCGGAGTCGTTTTAGATTCAATTGCTTTTATACTCATCATATATTATTGCTACGATTTTGTAAGGAAATGGATATAAAAAAAACAAATAAGAAAGCTCTGCATATAAACCCTAATGTCCCATCTTATCATTTCATTCAACTTTTCCTCAATCGTTTGGGATTGTTTCGATCCATGTTCGAGTAATATTTGAATCATATTTGACGGTCGATCACAGTATTTCAAAATATGTTTAGTTAGATATGATAACACGTTAAAAATTTTCCAATAACATCAAATTAATCGTCTCTATTTCAAATTTTTAATAATAATATTTTTTTTGTACAAAAAAAAATTTACTAACTTTAAAGTTGATGATTTCACTCTTAAGATTGGTTTGGTTTGGTTGGTTGGATGTTTGTGATTTGCAACAATTGAAATTACCCGTGACATTACATAGGAACATTTTAAGTCGATGTTACCTGATTGACCGGAAAGTATAAAAGATACCGTTGACCGCAGACACATGTATTTCCAAGTCCGTACAGGCATAATATCTTTCATCCATACGGCACATTTATTATTGGCATCAAACACACAAGTAATAATGGCGATGAAACAAGAAAAATTGTATATATTCTTTGGAAGAGAAACGCGATGAATCTACGTCAATGTCCAGCAAACGATCATTAGCTGTGATCAATCCATCCGTTTGCAGACGCGGGAGTGTATCTGCTACGATATTTTGTCTACCACTACGATGCTCAATACCAAAATCGTAAGCTTGTAACTCGAGACTCCACCTAGTTAACCTGCCCGATTAACCCTTTTGCGACATGAGTGACTTTAACCTAGAGTGATCCGTTACAATGATAAACGATAAACCTTCAATATACAGTCTAAATTTCTGTACACTTCACATTCTAGTTCTAGACGTACAAATTATTGGTCTCTTATTCGCATTATCACCTTCTTGGAATAATACTCTTCCTACGTCATCCCTACACTGATTTGTTTTCAATACTTCGGATATTTCAAGAAATAGTCTCCAGGTATATCGGAAACGAAGCACAGTGTTACATGAAACTGCGAGGAACAAAAAGATCTATTTATTGTTAAAGTAGATGTATTCATAACAGACTGTACAGGGTTAGTGTTTGTTGCAGGCTGATGAAACGTTTCTTGTTTGACGATTTTCTTAAACGTGTTTGTTTTGGTTTGAATTTCTTTTGGCTATTATTGCTTGGTTCAACTGATTTTACCGCAGTATTTTTATTACAATTTCTACTTTGTCATCACAACAATTTTTCTCTTTTGCACTCTGCTTTTAGATCTGCGAATGAGAGTTGCCGAATTTGACTTGGCATTCGACTTAATAACTTTAATTGCTCCTCTTCATCCTGAATATTAAATCACGGATTTCAGTGTAGTATTCATCAAATGATTCGGCTGGTTGTTGTTTCCGTTCCGTTGTTAATTGGTCAAGTAACTCTATTTTAAGCGCAAAATAATCAAATAATGAATGGCCCCCCTGGTCTTGCGATACTTGCTAATCCCATTTAATCGGATTGCCAATCATACGACAATGAAACTCCGCGAACAATTCCTCCCAGTTGTGTTGATTTTGTTCCCTTAAATTCTTAATTCGAAAAATAAAATTTTAACGGTGACACTCTTGCCTGAACCATTGAATTTGACATGCCAACGGTAAGAAACGCAATTTTTCCTGCAATTAATTACTTTGATTTTGGCTGAAGTTCCAAACTTTTGTTGCAATCTAGGCTGCATTTCGTTAAAATTATGCTCCTCTCTCGGGCCCAACACGACGTGGCTTGGTGTTCATTTCATTATAGGTGCAGCTTGACTACCTACCATCCGCTGAACAGGGTCTCTAACTGTTTCAGCAGCTGATTAACGTTCTTCACTAACATTATAATTTCTGCATTCTCCAAAGATGATGAATTTTCGTGGATGAATTTTCGTTGGAAGTTGTGAGAATTTGATCCAATTTGTTTATAACGCTTTTAAACTAGATACTATGTAAAAAACGATTGAACTTCTTCAAAAATACTTTCTAAAATCTTGAAAGATTTGATTGTAACATGTCGATAGCGCAGTATTACGTTCTCTGGCATTGTTCATCCAAGATGCATGTTTGCTAAAAGTGCAATTGTCTTTAAGAGTACTGATGTTCCTAAGCTTGTTGAGTGAAAATGAACCGAAGCAAATTCTCAAAATAGATTTAATGTTTATGTAAATTAATTTGAAATTATGAAATGAAACTAGCAAAGCGCCGCCTCCTCTCTCCCCAAAAAAAGGTGTTTCCGAGTTACTAGGAAAAAGCGTATTGCAGTGGGTCATTGTCAAGAAAGAAGAAATTAATGAACAACTGTTTGTAGACCAATTAAAATAAACTGTTTGTGAATATAACACACAGTAATTTTGAAACGCAAGCCCGATAAAGTGTAATTATGTACCATTTCAGATGTAATAGACTTGGGTATTCGCGGAACCGAATTCAACTGATTAAGCGTATGTATAAATATATTAGGGGGACCCATAATTAATCAATTATTTTCGCAAGATACCATTTCTCATTAGTCCTGCGGCAACCAGACAAGTGTAAGCATACTTTTTGTAGCCCTGTTGTCTGAGGCCAATAAAGATCTTCGGCGAACAACTTGTTATTCCATGCTCACCAGACCAGAGAACCATTTTTGTCTAGAATCGTAACTGGAGATGAAAAATGGATCCTTTATGATAACATAAAACGATCGAAACAATGGTTGTCTGCAAACGGAAGACCTCTTCCAACCCGTAAACCAACCCTATCCCTGAGGATAGTGTTATTGTGTATTTGGCATTACGAACTATTAAAACCTAAGTAGACAGTTACTGCTGACCTGTATTGTCAACAATTACAACGGTTACAGTCCGCACTCGTAGAAAAAAGACCAGCTTTAGTGAACGGAAAAGGTGTGATACTCCAACAAGATAATGCCCGTCATCATGCAGCGAAGATTACTCAAGAGAAAATTGAGCAGCTAGGCTGGGAACTTCTACCGCACCCTCCATAATCTCCAGACCTAGCACCGTCGAACTACCATCTGTTCAGGTCACTGGAGCATTCGTTACGAAATAAAAATTTTAATTTCTTATCCGACGTCCAAACGCACTTTGAGTTCTATTTCAAGTCACGCCCATCCCACTTTTTCAAGAGGGGGGTTGAACTTTTGCAGGAACGATGGCAACAAGTCATCGCAAACGACGGTGATTACATAAACGATTAAAAAATAAAAATATCATTTCAAAAAAACATTTTGTTTATGAATGCAAAATAATTGATTAGTTATGGATCCCACTAATATATAGATGTACATGAATGTATATATATATATACGTCCTTGTTGGAAGGAAGCAAAAATAGATGTGAATAATTTATGTGCAATTCAAATGTGTTGGACAATCAAATTGAAAAGCAACAAAAAAAAATCAATTACTTAATATTAGTATCTACTGCATGTATAGTTATACAGTTGACAATTACTAAAAACACCATATAAAAGATTTACACACCTATATAGATATAGTTTGAGGTGGCGTTTGAGAGGGTACGGGAAAGCATCCTACAAAGCTTTTCCCGTTCGCGTAGTGTAGATCCATTCTTGAACACCGTGGTTCTCCTCTTTAATTAACGAGCGTACAAGGAAATTACGATATATTGTGCTAAAAATTTACACGTCAGCTAACTCTTTTTAATAATTATTACAAAAAAATTGTATTTACTTTCACCAAATTTTTTTTTCGTTTTTCTTGACAATTCACAAATCTAATTTCGCAGTTTAAGTGCGATAGACTTTTTAATAACGCCAACAGCCTTAGATGCTAGTGCTTTAAGACTTTAGTCTTAGAATTTATTTCTCTGGCTAAATTAATAATAATAATTTCGCAATTTAAATTTCAATATGAAAAATATTTCAGCTTCTAAACTCCATTTATGTCTTTCTTTTGTACCTTTGTTTCCACAAATGCAACTCTAAGATAGCTTTATGGTAACTTTTCTTGGTTTAC
The DNA here is from genome assembly GCA_000688735.1 of Glossina austeni. Taxonomy (NCBI): domain Eukaryota; kingdom Metazoa; phylum Arthropoda; class Insecta; order Diptera; family Glossinidae; genus Glossina; species Glossina austeni. Next base: position 11,029 of record KK503050.1, on the reverse strand, counting down.
ATTCAATAACAATGCATACTGGTTCCCAGCGACCGAAATTTTTCAGTTTTAATATGCCGCATCTCTAATTTTAATAATCATGTTACCGTTTTTAATATCGTTATATTTACCTATATATTTATTTATTTAGCTACATGTAAAAAACGTCAGCCGATACAAACGATAGAGCTAAACTAAGCATTAAAGTGTGAGAAGAGAAGTAAGCAGTAGAATATATTGCTCTAGAACTCAAAAAATAAGCAAAGTCAACGTAATAGAAAAAATTATACCGATTCACAGTTTTCATTATATAGAAAAAGAAATACACGTATTACCAGCAAGAAGGAAGTAAAAATGCCAACGACGTACTCCCCACGCACCTTTGATCACTTATATAGAGTCCAGTGACGGATCAGACAAGCAAAGATTAGTATTACACATCACACAAGGCACTCGGAAAGGGTTCTGAAGACGGTAGTTTGTGCGGCAGTGTGACAAATAAATTTTTTATTTTTTTTCTATGAAGAAAGTTTGGCAACTCTGCGCGCGCGTTCTAGTCGCATTTTAAGTCTTTGCAAGAAATATGTCAATTTCTTAGTGTATATCCTAGTTTTTTTGTTTTATTCAAGTCTAAAGTATAAAAATCTTTAAAAGTATAAAGTGTGTAATTTAATTTATATGAAATATATTAATCTTTTGCGTTTTGCTCAATCAACAATTAGAGCTCTTAGTAAAAGTCTCTTTTTTCTGTTAATCTGCGTTTACAGTTTGTTTTTGGTTTCGCTCTATATTTACAGTATCAATGAAAGTGAAAAATTTGGTTTAATTTGCTGACAATTTTTGTATCGTGGAATCGTTTAGATTCTTGTTCTTTTTTTTTCTTCAAAATCTCCTTGGGTCGAGTTTCACTGGACGTGGATTGTTTATTTACACCATGTCGTGTGAAAACAGTCCCAGAATCGTCTCGTGCTGTCTCTGCGAACCTTTTTGCCATGCAAAGTGTGGTGGTATTAATGGTTGTGCTGCAGATGCAGTCCTGGATTCCTCAAAAGGGTTACGATGGTCATGTCCTGAATGTAGGAAGCGTGATATTGGTTCCTATAAACTCTTCACGGAGACGAGAAATAGTTTCTCAGATTTGAGTAAAAATCTTGGCTCCTTGTGTGATAAGTTTGAAAAAATTAAAACTAAAATATAATAATAAAGAAAATAGTAAATCCACCTTTCCCCCTGGCTGTTTGGGTGTGAACGATGGTCACTATTGTGGGCAGTAGATGATGACATTTGCTTGACGGCAGTTCCTCCCAGAAAGCCAATATTTCTGTCAAGACTGGGACCTGACATACCTGTGGATAACATAAAAAGTTATTTGGGGGCGAAAGTCCCATCAGTCAATTTAAAGCGTGTTAGCATTTTCAAATTGAGACCATTCCAATATAGCGCAATCCCGTTTTTTAAAGTGCTAGTTTCCTTAATTCAGTGAGCAAGGAGTTTTCTTGTTTGGTTTTCACTGAAACTTGGTTAAAGCCTGATCTACATTCGTCGGAGCTTTTCAAATTTCAGAAATGATCGACTGTATCGCAATGGTGGTAATGTTTTAATCCGCCATATCTGCGGCAGTCCCGTCCTATTCAATTGAATTTCCCACTACGTCCGACGTTTACTTTATCGCCATTCGAGCGAAATTTCCTAATAAACAGCTATATGAAACCTGCTCCTATATTCCCCCAAATTCGGATATCTTCATATATAAGAAACAGGCCGCCCTCATTTGTGAAGTGGGCAAGCACTCTAAACCTACTGATATAGTCATAACGTTGGGTGACTTCAGTTTGTCTCAAGTCATTTGGTGTTGCAGTGATAATTGTGGCTGTTTGATTCCTACTTTAGAGCTGTTGTGTTCTTTATTTGATAATAATTTAGTTCGATACAACCGTACTTCTAATTGTAATGGTAGACTGCTTGATCTTTGTTTTGCCAATTTCCACGAGATTAGTGTAAATCATAGTCCACATTTTAGTTTACTTGCGGATCCTTATCATCATGATGAGTAATGTGTATTTCCTTTCATCACAAGCATAATAGTTCGTTGAACTGCCCTAAAGTTCCAAATCCAACTTTTTCAAATCATTGTTATGATTTCGTTGAACTGCCCTGAAGTTCCAAATCCAACTTTTTCAAATAATTGTTATGATTTCTATAAAATCAATATTTTACTGCTAAAATCTAAAATCTAAAGTATTGAAAGCTTACTGCCATCGTTCTACAATATATTAAATCTAGCTATTTCTGCATCTGTTCCGATCAAGCAGTCCTCACCTCAAAACAGATGGTGGTTTAATAAAACAATTAAATATTACAAGAATAGAAAAACAAGCTTTCAAAAAATTTTCGAAAAGTGGTTTTGCTTGCGACTATTTCGCTTATTCAACTGCAAGACATAGATTTAATTTCCTCAATCACCAATATTAGTTCAGTTTCAATTGATAAAATCCTAACTGCTTATTAATCCTATATATTTTTTTAAGTTTGTCAACTCTCGCATGTTTCTTTCTATAGCTGTGAGCCCTCAGACTAGTATACAGTAAAGTTGTGCGCCTGCGCTTCAAGGAGTTCCATCATGTGTACTTAAATGATGCGCTGTCGTGCTGTGTGGTGTTATATCAAAGATTTTCAACCAGTCCTTGAACTTAGGTGTTTTCCCTTTGTCTTGGAAGAGTAGTCTCCTTATTGCTATTCGCAAAGGTGGAAGTAGACAACACGTTGAGAACTACAGAGGCAGTGCCAAGTTGAGTGTCTTACCTAAACTATTCGAGCGAATTGTGTGAAGTCAGCATTTGACCTTTGCCATCAAATCGTATATTTCTCCACTCTAACATGGCTTTCGAAAAGGAAGATCTACGGTCACCAATCTGTTAGAGTTCACTTGTCATGTTTTCAAGACCTTTTCTAGTGGTTCTAGCACTGATGTCATATACACTGATTTTAGGAACGCATTTGATTTGGTTAACTATAACTTACTTGTCTTCGAACTCTGGTTCTCCTGCCAATTTAGTGAATAAGCTCTTATCTGCGTGAAAGGCCATTCAGGGCCTTTAATTTGTTTAATTTCATCACCTTATATGAATTCCCCGTGACGTCTGGCGTATTTGAAGGGAGCCATTTAGGACTCATTTTATTTAATATATACACTAACGATTTGCCCTCGGTGATTAAATCCAGCCGCATCATAATGTATGCTGATGATGTGAAACTGTTTTCTTCCTTTTCCGCAGAATCGCAATCACATCAGCTTCAAAGTGGCCTGAATAATTTGGTTGCATTGTGGTCATCGAATTATATGACACTAAACCTAAATAAATGTAAGAAGCTTTCTTTCTCAAGAAGAAAGTCCTTCATTACTCAGTATTTCATAGATTCGCACAAGTTGGAGGACGTCGATTCTTTGACATATTTATGCGTTCTATTTGACCAAAGGTTACGTTTTAACTTGCATATTGAGATCCCGTTAAGCAAAGCTAGGTCCGCGCTTAGTTTTATAAAGAGATGGTCCAAAGAGCTTGATGAACCTTACATCACGAAAAACCTGCACATGTGTTTGGTTCTATCCATGCTCGAGTATGCCTCTGTTGAGTGGAGTCCTTTTAATAGGTGCTATGTAGATTCAATTGAATCTGTTCGAAAGCAATTTTGGCTGGGACCCTTAGGAAGTTGGGTGGGGACTCGATTGTCTCTCTTCCCCCCTAAGAAAATAAGTTGCTTCTGTTATCCTTACCGTCTCTCGAGAAACGTGGATTTGTTCTTGGTTTTTCCTTCTTAGTCAAAGAAATAAATGGTACTATAGACTCGCCCGCATTACTTGGTGAGTTAAGCTTTAATGTCCCTAACTGCTCCTCTAGGCTAGTCAAGGCTAGACTCTAAGCTTAGCCAATGTAAACCAATTAGGATCTGTTTAACCCGCTCGGAATTGTTTGCAGGAACCTAAATGATATCCATCACTTGTTCTCAATATCGGATTCTTTAAAGTCTATCAAAGCAACTTTGCTTAATATGCGCGATATACCTATGTTGTACTTAAACTAACTTGCATTCTTAAATTCTGTTTTTTTTATTTCGAAAACTTAATTTTGTTGTTAACGTTGTCAGTTGCCAAGTTTATGTATGGTTGCAATGGTTTAGGGGTTCGCTTGCAACCTCGATCTGTTGTTGTTGTGGGTGTGCATCTGTGCTAACTGTGTCCATGCTTTTTTTCCACTTTTCTTTTTTTTTTCTTTCGTATTTAATCATACATGAATTATAATTTTAAGTTACTTTGTTTTTATTCTTCTTTTTTCACATCTTCCTTTTTTAAATAAATTTTTAAAATAACTAGTATCATATTTATTATTAAGATTTACTTGAATTCGATTGTTAATTTGGCTTAGCTGAATTTCATGTATAAGTAAGTAAGTAAATAAATAAATAAATAAAAAAAAGCGAGTAGCATTTGGAAAGACCGCTGCTTGTAGGTTGTTCCCAAGGCAGGCTGTTAAAAAAAGGATGAGACGCCGTAGCATATTGTGCGGTATACAGGTAACTCCAGGACTAGTGGGTGAGCACGCTGCCAAAGACATGTAGTCGTCTTGTACGATTTAATTGGTGGGTGCATCTCTTTAATCTCCGTATAACACTTGCCCTGAATGTAATCGTACATAAGTGCAACACAGCACACATTGCGCCCATGTTCAAGGATATTGAGAATTCTGGGTACACTTTCGACCCACATGAGCACCTCAGCTTTTCGCTGTAAGCGGTTATGGGTATTTAATCAATATGCTCTAATTAGTTCATAGTGCCTCATAAATTCACCAGGCACATCAAATGAGACTCTCCGAAATGCGAACGGGGAATATATTATACCGTTAATCAATTACCATTACAATTAGTTACCAATAAAATAATTAGACGACGAAATAGGCACCAAAACAAGGATAGTTTATTTTTTACTGAACCTATTTATTTAAAACTAACTGAAGACTAATAGAGTTTTTAAGTAGAGTAATTAAGTTAACGAAAAGCATTTATATTGTCCGCTAACATCACGACTCCTTGGTACATATAGGAAGATTATTCAAAATTATCGCAAACATAAGTGGGTCAATTTTAGAACTAAAAGGTTATGGTTGAATCTGGCAAACGCTTTCGAAAAATAAGTATGTAGATTACATGCCCTTGTTTACGTTTTGCAAAAGCTTCCAATATTTTCCTAGTCAAACTCAATGGATTTGTAGAGGTATACTGATCCTTGAAGAAGCCATGCTGCTCTACAGACAAGGCTGAGCCCTATACTTTAGTAACTAACTGCACGAGAAATTTAGGCAAAACACTAACTTTCACACGGCCCTCTTTTGTGAAGCGAAATGATGAAGCTACATCTCCACATTGATTTAACGTGGGTACACTACCGTGAAGGTTTAACACCACGGTGCCCGATGGCACACGGAGTGTGAAACACTCAAACTCCCCGAGGCTAATAATCTTCGCAACATACGGTGCCGAAGTCGGCGCACACGCTGCCATGAGGAAGATTAGGTCCTGGAGTACCAGACGAAATACGTTATGGTCGCATCCCCCCTCTGGTGAGAGCGAGGCACTATCTAAAACCTCTGCTTTTCTGTGGGTAAGGCACCCGGTTGCAATGCAACTCCACATCGAGCAAAAGCTCTTCCCGCGATTTTGGGCTAACCCCAGCCACCACGAAACTCCCGCTATCAGGCCCGTTGTCACCCCAAAGCTAGCTACAAGAAATGCTTTGTGCGCTCCTGACACCCGTGGTCCCAGAATGAAGAGAAAATAATTGTAGAAGAATTTTAAAAAGTCTCCGGACGGACTTTCTAGGTCCCATAAGACCCAAACTCGGCATGAAATAGTCATTCGAAGAAGAAAACCAGTATGCGCATAGGAATAGTATTCTTACTGGGCGGAGCGAGGCCTATCTCAACCTCTTAGAGTAAATTTTTGTGGACAGAGAAACGTGGAAACGGATTTCCCTACATCACCAACCAGAAAGAGGAAGCCTCTGGCAAGACTTAAAAGCTCCTTGCAGCTCCTAACCCCCTGTTATTAAGTCATTGTCACCGTACAGGAAGAGCACGGAAAAGGATCAGACAGAGTTGTCCAGATCACGTCTCCCGGCGGTGCGTCGCAAACGCGCTCGAGGCTGCCGCCGTCTCAGAAGTAGAGAGGCCCAGACTGAGGTCAAAGTTCTCATTCGTCTGTCGAATACCCATTGCTTCCAAGTCTCTGAAATCCGGGTACTTGGAGCATACACACAAAACGTGCAAGCAAATTTCGGACATGCCGCATAGGCAAGCCCCAGTTCTCGACAGACCGCTTTTATGTAGGAATGCATTAATCGATCCGTGGCCCGTAAGCAGAAACCCCAGATGAAGCCTAAAGCTAAAACCTGAATGGTTTTCTACATACGAGACATCACGGACAAACTCAAAGATTGTTCTGCCTTTCGAACTATTTTCCGAACGGGAAGGCACGAACACGTTCCTTTAAAACCGTGATACACTCCCTGAAGTTTAACCTTTCTAATTCATCATTATTTAACCCGTCAGTCGGCAGTAACGGCAATCCCCTTCTTATCCTGAAGGCAGTGGAAATTCGCATTGCCTCCAGGTCCAAAGGTGGAGCATCCATTAAAACCTGTAATGCGTCCGTGGAAACTATCCGACACACGGGCAGACAGACCAACAAAATCACACGCTGACAACTCAATATTTTACTTTGGCCAACACCAGTCGCGATCGCTCGGTACCATATTAGCGACCCATAAGTCGCACAGGCCACGAATAGACATGTATGGTCCGAATAGCACGTCTGGTTTGTCCGCATTCACACCGTAGGGTGCAGCGAACCTGTCCTAACATATTCAAGAGTTTTTCCCTCACGCTTGCAACGTGAGGGAGAAAACTCATCCTTTCACCTACGCTAATTCCTAGGTACTTGACAACAGTCTTAAGCCTAAGACTAGCCCCATTCATTCTAATCACTGGAGGTCGACCATGAGAGAGCCTACCTTTCAGTAGCATCATCACGGTTTTCTCCAGTGACACACTCACACCAACACCTTTCCCCCACTCTGTGACGATATGTATAACTCGCTCTCCGAGCTGCTGAAGAACAGCCCGAGATTGGCCTTCGACTAGGATGAGCAGGTCGTCGGCATATGCAGAAAACTTGCATATGCTTTCTAGCCGCCTTAACAGAAGATCCATCATGAAGTTCCAAATATATGGACCACAGATAGATCCCTGCGGGCAACCTCTAACAATATCTTTATTTACCATGTCGATAGAACAGACAGAACATGCGCGTCTCTGACAGAAATAACTCGACCACAGGTTGATTTCTGGGCAATTTACCTCTTTCAATCTGGCAATGACTTTATCCCACCTCAGATAATCAAACGCACCCTTGAAATCTACAAATATTCCTAACATGTACTTGGCTTCACAAGCGTCAATACGTTTTTGTACATGAAGCCAAGCATCCTCAGTAGAGTGTCCCTTTGGGAACCCAAACTGCTGGTCAGACATACTCAGACCCGGAATCTCGAGAAGCCTCTCTACCATCACCCTCTGCAGCACTTTACCAAGCACTGGGAGGAGACTGATGCCCCGATAAGAGCTGGGATCACTCCTAACTTTATCAGGCGACTTCAGGAGCGGTACCACCCTGGCCACTTTCCACTGGGCTGGAAAATAGCCATCCACTAGGCATTGACTATACATTTTAAAAAGGTAATCGGGAGTAACTTTCCAAATGGCTTTTACCATCTCACCAGTTATTCCGTCCAAACCTGGCGACCTTTTAGCCTTGGTATTTGCGATCGCAAAACCAATTTCATGTTCCTCCAAGGGTGACGGAGAAGATGCCATCCGATGTTCAGGAGGCACAACTTCGTCCAACAGTGGGAAGAAACTACCCCATAAAACACTTAGACACTCCCTCCGGGTGGTAAGCACTACACCATTGGCACTAGTACCACAGACTTCCAGCGATTTTGCCTCTGGAAATCCGATAGAGATGACCACAAGGATCATCCCGATTTCGAGAGGCAAAAGCCTTCCAGTCGTCCTCTTTCGCTTTCAAGAGCATGCGCTTATATTCATAAAGGCATTGCCTTAAATCATGTCTAAGGTGGGCGGAATCCGCACTATTGGACCGCCTCGGTCAACAGTCATTTATTGAATACATTCGTCCACGATCTTACTAGTACAGCGACGCATGCACAAATTATACAAGAAGGTTACCCATTCTGCCGCGGATACACCGATTGTTTAAGAGGCAATAATGACTCAAGTACTTCTTCCTCAGTCAATTTTAAGAATGGGAATACATTCATCGAACCAATCGAGTAGGGATAGTTTATATGCGCCAGACGATTAGAAGAGAATTGTTTCTCAAGCAACGTCGCAAAACAGCCGCTAATCCCTATAAGGTTAGACGACTCGTAGCCATCATATCGTATCACCAAAGCGAAGCGTTTATCTTCCGTTTCGAATCAATCAATTCAAAAAATTTCTTTACATTAGCCGCCATCATATAAGGCAAATGTAATAATGTAAACATAATATAATATATATTTTTCAGGAAATTATAGCCACGCCGAGCATTGGAATAGCGGGTTTAGTCAACGATACCATTATTACGCTTAAATTTTTTATAAACCCTACGTTTTTTGTTGCAAACCCAATTAAATGCGTATTAAATCACACAGTGTAGTTGCGTTTAACAGAATTATAGTTAATAGCCACAGATACAGATACGGCGTCAAAAAGCCTATTGTACGCACTTAATGCACTAACGGCATTAAGTCTTGAAATTAGGATTATTATTAACCAACCAACTTTTAAATAAAAGCAGCAAAGTAGGGCGGTCCTCTGCAAATGAACGGTTCAACTCACGAAACACTTAGATTGATGTCATTAGAAAGTGCAATAACTTAAAAATTTCCATTGACATTTTAAATACCATTAACTGATATGGACATATTTCAAAAGTTACATCAAAGAACCCGGTAAATAAACCAGGACACGCACATTCGCACAAATTAGCATAAGCCCCGTTCTGCTTCCCTGGAGATGAAAGGTAAAATTGAATTCCCGTAAAACCAAGAACTTATCTTAATTGCCAATTTCGATTTAATATACATAATTAAACGCAGATGCTCAATGTAAATAGTAAAAAGTCTTATAGCGATAAACTCAACACTTTCCATGTTATGCACTTCAACTAAACTCGCCAGTAGCGAGTTGTCTACAGCTTTCAAAACTACGCCTCCTGTTCTAACCAATCTATGATTCCTAAACACCTGATAATCAGAATGTAAGATGTTAGCATCAGTGATCCATACCTTTAACCAGTTTGAGGTTAAAACTAAAAAAAAGGTCTCACGCGATATAGCCTTGAGACTTCTAACATTTTGATGAAGCACTGAAAGTTCGCTCATTGAATAACTCAGTTTTTTGAACCAGCAAGCGCTAGAACGCTGGCAATAAGGGCGTAGATGCCATAGGCACTGATGATAAAGAACCAGTTGGTCCAAACGAGCCGAGCATTATTCGCTCTCTGTGGTAAATAAATTCTTTTACAAGAGTTCCTTAAAGCCAAATAATCTGATGTAACCGTAATTTTAAACGACGTTATGGTACGGGAAATTACAAAAGAACAACGTTCGAGAACTTGGACTCAATAAATTGCATAATTGTTTACGACACTATTCTGGATAAAGATATCCATCTACGACGCGACCAACTTCACGTCACCACTAGCCCCATTATCAGCCGAGCTCTGCAAAAATTTATGGAAAAGTTCGTCGCAGTGACAACCGCGACATGCCCACTGAAGTTGTTTCGGCTGAAAGGTCGGAATGACCCTGCTGAGCTAAAGAAGAGAACACTCGTTTCGGGTGGTCCACCAGATGCAGCCGCATCATAGCTCGAATGATGGCATGTTGAAAACCACAACATTTTTAGTCGACCTTGTATCACCACTTAGTGAACTTAGACTTAGAGTTTTCTATAACAATGACGTCTTTAACCATAATAAGGTCTCGTTTTTTTGGCATGGTTGTTCTATCACGGCCGGCGCTATCCAACAATGATGGATTGGGTGATGCTAAATCAACTAAATCGCCATTACAAGGAGATGCAAATGATAATCCGAGCCAAACCCCCTGTTTCGTATGGCTTTTTTCGTCCACAGCAGCGAACTAGTACACTTCGCGGTTTGTATAATATCAAATATAGACCGATGTTTTAAGATAGTCCTTCTTTTGCCTGATGTACACGTTACACATAATATAGCGAAAAATAATAAAATCTCTTGTGGGCATAAGGAGTAAGTCCTTTTTGTCTTTCTTTTTTTTATTAAATAGTGTAAGCGAGTAAAAATAGATCAGATTCACATGAACAATTTGGCATCGTTAATATATTTGTTATTTACATTTCTTATAGAATCTATCACCAGACATTGTTTCTTCAAAATTAAAAGTAAGTTTGTTTTTCAATAAAAAAAAAAAAAAAAATACCCACTTTCCTTGTTACAAAAGTTATTCTTTTATTAAAAATTCCAATTGAGCAAATATATGTCAATTTAAAGAATTGCACATGGCTGCATTAATCTAGTGATTCACTTTGAAGGAGTCTGTTTAGGAAAGTTGTACAAACACAAATCCACTCTTAATTGACATAGACAGATTTCGGACTTTCTCTTTTCGTAATTCTCTCTTTTGCTAATGTTATTCAATCTTTCTTTGTTTCTTTTTTCTTTTCCTCTTTTGGAGATAGCAAAAAGCAAAATTGCGAACAACGAATGTGATTAGCAGTGCTCCACTCACTTAAACAAATCGATCGTTGATCGTTTGCTATCGACAATGACAAACACAGATAGACACACTCCCTACCTAAATACCATGGACGTTACAAAATTCCCTGTTGCGCTTTTCCAGACAGTTTTCAAAGAAGTAAAAGTAAGTACAATTTATTTTACACGATTT
>KK503049.1:57232-79021 GCA_000688735.1 Glossina austeni | reverse complement strand
AAAAGAAAGAATATATGATAAAACGAATTAACAAATAAGTATTTAAGAAAATATATCTTTGCCGAGCGTTTGTTCTTTTGTAATTAATCTTATTATTGTATGCATTTTCCTGTTTTTAATCTTTTTTTTTTTTTTTTTTTTTTTTTTGTTTATTAATTATTTGTTTCGATATTTGTCGCTTCTTCAGATGCAGCGGAAAGAGTTTTCTTAGGGCTAGGTTCGGTGGAATCATCAGGTTCAGGTTCGGCAACTGAAGCTGCCTTCTCAGTTACGTCCTTTTCTGCACCATTTTTGCTTTCCAGTTCTGTTTCACTATCCACATTATTGTCGGTACTATTATTACTGTTATCCGCACAAAATTCTTCGGGATGTGAAGCTTTTCGTTTAAGAATGCGTTGAACTAGAGCAGTGTGTAACAGATTGATTTCCACTGGTCGCGCCATAATTAAAAAAATTTTGATTTTACCCGTATTGTCCATTGCAGTCAGGCGTAAGGATTTTTGACTGGGACGTTCTGCTACCATACCGCCCCAAACCTATAAAACATATTTTCATTTTTATATATTTTACTATGATAATATTTATTAGAATACGATATGATAAAAAAGAAAAGCCTACATACATAAATATGATTGTGAATACAATCATTATAATATTTTGAATCAATTAAGTGTTATTGATTTGAACTTTCTCCTATTTGAAAGAGGGAGGGAGAAGTTGTAAAGGTATTAAAAGACAAAAGATGCGTGCATGACTTAGTGGAGATCAGAAGAGCCTTACGCTGAATATGTTCAACAACAATTTTTTTTTTTTTTTTTTGTGTTGTTGAGTAAAGTTGGACTAAGCCAATAAATTTGTGGCTTATATGTCCGAAGTGCAATACTTTACTGTGTTCAACAACTAAAAAGCACAAGTCCCGGCAATAAGTCAATTAAGCTTTAACTGTTATGCCTTGCGCGAAAAACAAACACCTGGAGTAGACATTTCTTATCGTAACATTATTGGCGTAAGTAACTATATACAAAACTGAACATTTGCGTAATACGAGTTTCCACTGCTTTTAAATTATAAAATATTTAAGAAAAATTGTTTTCCAAGCGCCTCACTACCTACTCATTGAGTTTTTTCACGAAAGCGTTGTGACTACATTATACTGCTTGACTGGTATAGACGGCTATAGAACATATTCATTTTGGATTTTCATTTGATCAGAAATATTTTTAATAAATTAAATTAAAGTCGAAGGAATACGTATTTCGAGCAAAAACAATTCCATTTTCGAAACTTCAATACTCGGCTATTGTAACTTTAAGGTAAAGTTAATCACGATTAAACTTACCTTTGTATTTAATAGCAAACGCAAATTGCCAGATGTTCTAAACACTAAACGTGAACATTCTTGTTCTTTTTTGGAGTCATTAAGACGTAAACTGCCTCGACCACGTTCTTCCCAATTGCTATTCATAAAGGCAAACAGTTTGCAATTTACCTGAAAAGCAAGAATAAATGCCGATGAATTAATTCAAAAATCATTTTTATACGTAATAAGCACTACTTACGTCAATAATATTGACTTCGTTTTCTTCGCCGGTAAATGTTTCCACTTCTTCAAATTTGCGCTTTTGGGCACGACTTTCTTCGTATTCACGGGCCACATCGTTTAGACTTTTTGTTTCTGCGTTATCAGTGGCAGAAGCTCCGTTCTTGTCTGCTGTTTTAGCGGCAGCACTTTGTATAACGCTTGAAAATAATAGCTCTCCACTACTTGAACCGGCTGGTTCAGCATTTTCTGGTTTATTCGAATTTTCAGGTTTAACATTTTCCTAAATAAATGAAAAAGCCATCGAATTCAATTGCAAGCTTAGCAAAAATCAATTTTCTTTTTGTTTCGACTTACACCCACTACCCGTTCGTGTACGTTTTGACCAAACACAAAACCCGATTTCTCCACTAAAGGTATGGAATTTTTCGCGGCCGCAAAAAGATTTGCGCGCTCAAAACCATTTTTGCGCAATAGCGACATTGGATCAGGATGATCTTCGGTGTCATCGCTACTGGTGTCACCTTTGTTTTTGTCATCCTTTTTTTTATTGACAGCACTGGAAGTTTCTGCTACTGTTTCTTCGTCCTCAGCTTTATGCTCCTTAAGAAAGGGATTTGCCTTAACTGCATCTTTTGCTTTATCAGATTCGGTGCCGTCATCACCGCTATCACCAATAGCTGATGCAGCGTTTGTGTTATTAGTGGACAAACTCGAAGTCAATCTTGATGGTCCCAATACCGAGGGACGTAAAACGCCGGTTCTTACAATTGGATTATTAACCGTCGTACCGCTACCGCTTACTAAACGTGATGTCTGCACTATTGTATCACTGCCCATGCTGTTTGATTCATTTGAATTATCTGCAAAATTGTTTGATAATTTTTATCATTTCTTTTTTCATTACGTTGCAATATATCTGTCGAACGCTTGCTTACTGCTGCTTCCTGGTATGGAATACAAACCGCCTGACATATTTTTTTTTATTTTTTTTTTTTTTTTTTTTTTTTTTAGCTTTCACATTATTCGATGAATATACATCAGCTTGCCTTTATTACTTACCGTTAGTTTCCGACATATTTTATTTTTATGCAATAACTGAACCTTGTATGCTTTATATTAAACAACTATGATAATTAATGAATATAAAATTTAAAAATCTATTGTTTTTTAATTAATTAAAAGATTAATTTTGGCTGAAAAAAACTTTAGGCCCGAGGTAGTGATGCCAATTTAGTGCGTTTTTTAAAGCATTTCGCGTTTTTCGACGGCTTCCCATATACATGAGTGGTACAATATCAGCGATTCTCAATATACTATACAATTGAACTCAGTCAAAGAATAGTTTACAGCGCCTTTCTGTAGCTATTCTGATTCGACAAATGTGAACGTTTTCTCTTATTTTAATTTAATTTGGTGATGAAAGGTAAGTATTTTTAGGTTTTTAAAATTTTATTATACTTTTAAATCATTCAAAAAATAGACTTATCTCAGGTAGACATTCCAGTAATAATTATTATTGTCTGCATAATTAAATTGTCATTAGTAATTATTGTTATTAATTAATAAATGAAACTAATTAAAATAAACTAAACTAAACATTGTAAATGTTTAACAAAAAAAAAAAAGTAAAGAAATAATAGCCGAATAATTATTAAATTTATAAAAAATAAATTTTGAATAAGACAGTTTTTGAAACAAAGGAAAACATTTAATAAAACTAATTTCGTATCTCACCGAGATGTACTATGCATAAATAGTTGTGATAGTTGACCAAATATATGCTTCTTATCATGTTTAGCCCTAATTAAATGTGGACTTGAAGCAGTCAAGAAAATGTCAAACGATGTCCTTCATTTCAGAAAATTTATGGTGCAAAATATGTGTAAAGTTCAACAACTGAGGAATGATCCTTGCGTGACTCAATTTGATGTACAGTTTTTATAACCCTGTTAAGTTTTTTAATTTATAATTAATCGTATTATTACTAAAAATTGGAATATAATTGTTTTAAATCTGTCCATTTTTCGAGGAGCGGGAGATATCGTAAAACTTCTATATCTATTTTATTTATTTTCTTTTTCTTTTCTAATTTTTTTTTTTTTTTTTTTTTTTTTTTTTTTTTTTTGTGGGTTGTTGAGTAAAGTTGGACTAAGCCAATAAATTTGTGGCTTATATGTCCGAAGTGCAATACTTTACTTTTCTAATTAATCCATAATCAGTTTATGAACATATGGATATGATCCCATAAAATTGTAATTGAAAATTTTTCCCCCAAAATAAACCTTACGGTATAGTTTTAAGCAACATCTAAAGCAACTTAGTAAAGTCTTACGTGGGAATCCTGTTAATTGAAAAAAATAAATAGTAGAAGAGATTTTACGATTAAAATACATAAATAAAATCGAAGAATGTTATGTTAGTAAATTTGCTAAAATTATTTTCTTAATATAAAATTGTACAAAAGTACGTGAAGAAGTGCTTTTAGCACAAATCCGAAAGGCACCTTTTAATTATAAAAAATTATAGGCACTGCAACACGTCAGTATATTGGGAAATAATCACAATAAAAAAAAAAAAAAAGATTAAAAAATAAAAAAAATAAAAAACCAACAACAACAACACTACGATTGTCAAAAAGAACATATATTTATTCACTCAAAATTTTCAGTGAAGCAAAAGAAATTGCGTTTGATATTTATTATTTTATTACTGATGACATATTTGTTGTATTTTTAGAAAAACGAAACGCAACAAAATATGAATTTGGGCATAATAGCCATTGCATTGTCGTTGCTGTCACAGACGTGCTTAATGGTAACAGCTGATTTGCGGGGTCCTGAAGTAGCTGCGCCTGCAACTAGTAAAGATGATGATGAGCAATCATTAAGCACGGCTAGCAACGAGGAGGTAACAGCAACCAAAGAATCGGAAACAGATGACCAAACAAGTACCGAGTTGCCAACGAATGAACGTAAAACAGCTAAATATCTTGCCGATCCCATGTCAGCAGCTACAGCTACTCATCAAGCCGGTGCAAGTTTACAAGCTGAGTTAGGAAGTTCGGGGGCGAAATTATTGAAAGATGCCATTTTTGAACAATTATGGAACGAGAAACTAATAAGGCAAAAATTGCAAGATGAAATTGAAGCAATCGAAGCTAGACGAGAGCCTCAAGAAATTATAGATCCAACACCGGAACAAATTGAAGGTTAGAGTGGAATAGTATATTATATATACATATATATGTAATATATTTACTGTATAAAAATAATTTAAATTTTTTTTAGCTCATAGCATGTATGAAAAAGCTATGGAGTTATTAGCTAAGCCAAATGCAGATAAACGTGTCGTGTACACTCTCATGAGTAAAGCAGCTGAAATGAAACATAATCAAGCACGGGCTGAACTTGCTTGGGCTCGTCTTCTAGGCCATAATATGGATTTTGATTTCGCTTATGCCGCTAAAGAGTTCGACGCCTTAGCGGAAGAAGGCTTACCGGAAGCAAATATTGTGAGCGTTTCATTCAAACAATTTCTATACTTATAGCCTGTCTTTTTTTTCCTAGGGTCTAGCATTTCTTTTTTCGGTGGGTGTTGGCGGCAAAAATGTAAGTCAACCAATGGCTCTTATACATCTCACATTGGCCGCATTAGGTGATCACACTTTCGCTCAAATGGCTTTGGGTTACCGTTACTCGTTCGGTATTAATGTACCGGCCAGTTGTGAAAAGTCTCTGTCCTATTATAAGAAAGTGGCCAAAAAAGTGGCTAGTAAGATAACGTTTTCAAGTGGTCCCGTAGTGCATCGTGTACGTTTGCTGGATGAATCGGAAAATCATGGTAGCCAGGAAAACGAAATTGTCGAATATTATCAACTCTTAGCCGATAAAGGTGACGTGCAATCGCAAGTCGGCTTAGGACAATTATATTATCAAGGAGGGAAAGCAATACAGCAGGATCATCAGAAGGCTTTGGAATATTTTACTTTAGCAGCTAACGCTGGCAATGCCATTGGATATGCTTTTTTAGGAAAGTTGTACTTAGAAGGTAGTGAGCACATAAAGGCTGACAATGAAACCGCATTTAAGGTAAATATGAACGACGGTATCCTCGGAATACTAAGAATTTGAGAAGGTTTGTCCTTGTTCTAGTATTTCGCCAAAGCAGCCAATTTAGGTGACCCCGTAGGACAAAGTGGTGTAGGCTTGATGTATCTAAATGGTTTGGGAGTACCAAAGGATGCTATGAAGGCTTTAAATTACTTTAACATGGCTGCCGATCAAGGTTGGGTCGACGGTCAGTTGCAATTGGGAAAAATGTATTTCAGTAAGTTTTCTTAAAGCATATGAATTACTCAATGTTTTTAGTCCATATAAATATATATATATATATACATATGTATACGAAAATTTAGCGGGTAATGGTGTGAAAACAGATTACAAACTGGCATTTAAATATTTTAACTTGGCTTCGCAATCTGGTCATGTTTTGGCTTACTACAATTTGGGTATAATGCATGCATATGGCATGGGAATGTTGCGTTCTTGCCCTACCGCCGTAGAGGTATTATATTAAAGCTATGCTTAATAAGAAATAATAATTTATAAAATCTTCAATAGTTCTTCAAAAATGTAGCCGAACGCGGTCGATGGGGCATCAATTTAATGCATGCTTACAACGATTATAAAAATTCTCATGTCGATAAAGCTTACATGCAATACGCTTTGCTTGCGGAATTGGGTTATGAAGTGGCCCAAAGTAATGCAGCGTTTCTTTTAGATCGTGGCGATGTGACCATTTTCCATGATCGCAACGAAGACTTAATACGTGCCTTTTATTATTGGAAGCGTGCAGCAGCGCAAGGATATTCAGCTGCTCAAGTTAAACTTGGTGACTATTATTACTACGGTTGGGGTACTAATGTGGACTTTGAAACGGCAGCTGCTTTATATCGTAAAGCATCCGAACAACAGTACAATGCGCAGGCGATGTTTAATTTAGGTTACATGCATGAGAAAGGCTTAGGTATGAAGAAAGATTGGCATTTAGCAAAACGTTTATATGATTTGGCAGCCGAAACCAATGCCGATGCTAAAATTCCGGTTGCGATCGCATTAATCAAATTGCAAATTTTAACTAAAATTGAAGCCATTAAGGAGGTAACAGTAAATACATTCTTTTTCTATTTCTAAATTTTTAAAAAATTTTTACGGTTTAATTCATTTCAGTCACCGTATCGATTCATATTTTATTTGGACGAAAGCATAGAGGCGAATTGGGACTTATATTTGATAGCTATATTAACTCTACTAATGGGTTTTCTTATCTATACGAGACGTGTCTACGAGCGCGAGCTAGAACAATTGCAAAATGAAGTTGACAATCTAGTGACAAATACTGCAGACAACAGAAATGAGGCAAATGGAACAACACCAGCAAACCAAAATGATAACGCGACTGCGACGACAGAAAATTTAATAAACGATAATACGACGACAACCACGACAAGTACAACTGCCGATATTCCTACAACAACAACAACAACTAGTAACAACAGTCTTTTAAGGCAGCGTCATACAACTGCAGCGCCAGTCGCGGCAACGACCGCTTCAGCCTCGACAGCTGACCCCACTGAATAGTTTAATAGCTTAATATTTATATATTAAACTATATTTACTTTAAATATTGTTTAATTTTAAATTTCTGTGTATATGAAGAAAAAAAAGCTGATCGGAGAAAAGAAAAGGAAACTTGAAAAAAAAAAACATTGTACTCCTTGGAGATTCTCGGTAGACGATGCATTATAAAAGTCCAAGATTTCACGTCAAATGTGGTAAGTATTCAGAGCGTGAGGTTTTTGTATTACATTTTCGCTATTAAGAAAGTTGTGTTGATCCGAAATATTCTTCCTTTCGTCAATCAAAACACAATTTTATCATTTATCATTTATTTTTTTATTTAAAATGCCAGCAGAACACTTATTGTTAGATCTCTCATCTAAGCGTAGTAATTCAAATTGGCCTTCTTTTTGGCCTGTACCTCCATAATAGCGTCCATGAAATCCTCATGTGTCACCTGAGTAGCCGAACGACGTAAAGCGATCATACCGGCTTCTACGCACACAGCCTTACATTGCGCTCCGTTAAAATCATCAGTAGACCGGGCGAGTTCTTCGAAATTGACATCGTTGCTAACATTCATTTTACGCGAATGAATTTGCATAATGCGTGCCCGAGCCTCTTCATTGGGATGAGGAAATTCTATTTTGCGATCCAAGCGACCTGAGCGAAGAAGAGCTGGATCTAAAATATCTACGCGATTTGTAGCAGCGATCACTTTAATATCGGCAGTGGAGCTAAAGCCATCCAGTTGATTTAATAATTCCAACATAGTTCGCTGTACTTCACGATCTCCTGCCTTTTCGGAATCGAAACGTTTTGTGCCTATAGCGTCTAATTCATCGATGAAAATGATAGCTGGTGCCTTTTCTTTCGCCAAAGCAAATGCATCTCTTACTAATTTGGCACCATCACCAATAAACATTTGCACCAGCTGCGGGCCGGCCAATTTTAAAAAGGTTGATTTCGTTTGCGCTGCGCAAGCGCGAGCCAACAGTGTTTTCCCGGTTCCGGGAGGTCCGTACAACAAAACACCTTTTGGAGGTTGTATACCCAAAATCTTGAACTTGTCTTTGTGTGTCATAGGCAAGACGACTGCTTCAATCAGTTCTTGTATCTGTTTATCCAAACCACCGATATCTGAATATTGCTCGGTAGGTCGTTCATCTACCTCCATAGCCTTTACGCGGGCATCGTATTCAGCAGGTAAAGTTTCCAATATTAAATATGAATCCTTATTAACACCTACTAAGTCGCCTGGTTTCAATTTCTCGGCATCAACTAAACCAATTACAGGCAGAAAATATGCTTGACGTGTTGATGTCTTAATAACGGCACATTTGCCTTTACGTTGATTATCTAATACTAAAACGGCTCCGTCATCTTCATCTTCTGGAGCCTCCATATCTAAAAGTTCAATGACATTTGACACTAAATACGGCAGAGTTTTATTGACCTGAATAATAAATATTTTTATTATCGACTATATACATATGTATGAGTGTCTTTTCACATTTCTTTACCTTAATTTTTTCCGTATTATCCTTAATTTTCTCATTTTGAGCTTGGATTTCATGAGTTATACGCATAACCTCACTCTTCATTATTTTGATTTCGTTATCCATTAAACGGGTCCTGCTTACTATTTCATCAGTAGACATACGTAAAACTTCTTCGCCCAATTCTTCACCATCTTCCCATATTGATTTATCTTCCAATGTAGTGGCCATTTCCACACTTTTATTTTTGGTTTTAAAATCTGATTTTCTTAAATTTCGTTTCTTCAGGAAATTTTTTAACAAAATGTAGACAGTTACAGATGACTTGTAAATTTTTATGTTTCTTATGTTTTCTTAAACAGTATTGCTAAGCTAACGATACGTTGCTAACAATCAAAAGAATCCCGGTTAGGGATTTCGTATTGGAAACCGAAAATCGTATATATTTAAAAACCTAATTTTTGCTTTAGGTGGATAGGTGGTAAAAGAAAATGTTGTTCCCTAAGTATTTTTTAATTAGAATTTACATCATTTTTACCTTCATCTTATTGTTGAACAAGAAGAAGAAGAATTAGGGTTACTTGAATACGGTAAAATATTTTACTTTGATTACAACTCTGAATGCTAAACAGAGATAGTTAATTGATCCTCTCCCCTTAAATCGAACAGCCGATAAGTATATTTGCCGCCAAAGTATGACAGAATTTAGCAAATAATTTCCG
The DNA here is from genome assembly GCA_000688735.1 of Glossina austeni. Taxonomy (NCBI): domain Eukaryota; kingdom Metazoa; phylum Arthropoda; class Insecta; order Diptera; family Glossinidae; genus Glossina; species Glossina austeni. The sequence goes on along the minus strand of KK503049.1, from coordinate 69,639 downwards.
TCGAATTAAAATATGTTTGCGTAAAATAAAAAATTCAGCGTAATATTATTAAAGAAAATCACCGAAAAATGGAGCCAGGCACTAGTAAGAAAAGTGTTTTACAAAATACGGGAAAATTTACTAGCGATACAAGAGGAGAAGGGTAAATAGAAAATATTTTGCTCTGCCCTTTTTTTTTGATTTTTGATTTCATTTGCCTTTAATACCTTTTGAAGCGATGATTTTTTTAAAAATCTTCTCGGGAAAATGATAAAATTGATGCAAAATACGGCTTTGATCGTGTTAAAGATACTTTAGAGCGCACCGGTTATCTTATTAACATGCATAGAGTAAGGTTTTCATTTTCAATTATACTCGAAGAGTTCATTATATCATGTCTTTGATTCCATTATTACATAGACTGAAGTTTTGGATGAAGATCGTCGTTTAATAGCCGCATTGGATTTATTCTTTATACAAATGGACGGTTCGCGTTTCAAATGTACTGTGTGTTATAAACCCTATCTATTGGTTAAAGCTAGTGAAAATCAATCTGTAGAATTGGCTAGATTTCTTAGCCGTAGATATTCGGGACAGTTGGCTGGTGTGGAACATATATACAAAGAAGATTTAGATTTGGCCAATCATTTATCGGGTATTAAACAAGAATACTTAAAATTGTCTTTTCTCAATCAAACTGCTATGACCAAAGTTAAACGCGAACTAATGGCAGCCGTTCGTAAAAATGTTGAACGTGAGAAATCAAATACATTTTACATGCAAATGTTGGCCACATCTTTGGCAGCGAACGCAAAATCGGAGGACGATGTTGCTGGGGATATTAAAAAACAATTGGATTTTATGGACTCCATTGTGGATATACGTGAACATGATGTCCCATTTCATGTACGAGTTTCAATAGATTTGCGCATATTCTGCGGTTTATGGTATAACATACGTTGTCGAAGCGGTGGATTGGAAATGCCAATAATTACTCCGCGACCTGATATCCTTGAACGACCAGAACCAGTGGTTTTGGCTTTCGATATAGAAACCACTAAACTGCCGTTAAAATTTCCCGATGCACAAAGTGATCAGATAATGATGATTTCTTATATGATCGATGGCCAAGGTTATCTAATAACGAATCGAGAAATTATATCGTCGGATGTAAATGATTTTGAATATACACCTAAACCGGAATTTGAAGGCAATTTTATCGTATTTAATGAAGCAAATGAAATGCAATTAATACAGAAATTTTTCGATCACATAATGGAGGTACGACCTCATATTATTGTGACATATAATGGAGATTTCTTTGATTGGCCTTTTGTCGAAGCTAGAGCCGCTGTTTACGATTTGGATATGAAGCAAGAAACCGGTTTTTCAAAGTTGCGCGATGGCAATTATTTAAGTCGTCCTAGCATTCATATGGATTGCTTATGTTGGGTGAGTGAACGGTAAATGTTATGCGACATTTGAATTTTTTAGCAAGAGTGTACTGTCTTTTATCAGGACTTAAGAAAGTTTGCTCATGTCTGCTCATGGATTTTTATTTTTAAATTACGGGGAGATTTGGCGTAATAACAGACCCTAGTTCAAAGGCGAAAGTTACTGAAAGCACAATGGAAGGGAATATTTTTTTGTGACTATTTTCCATATATAGTTATTTTGAAAAATTCATTATAAGGGAAAAAATTTCCTAATTTTTTTATATTTCTTGTCAAAAACGGCAAAAATGAATGCGGAATGTGTGGAATATTTGGATGGGCTGGTGACATTTTTTAAGTCACCCTCCTAACACCCTAAGCGCCTATTAAAAAAACCACGCAACACCACCCCGCATAATTTTGATATTTTGTGACAAAAACAAGCGAGGAATCGAAATATGGTGTAGGGTATTTAATATTTAATCTTGCCTAACTATTCCCTCTTAATTTGTTAAAACTCTAATTAGGTGAAACGCGATTCATATTTGCCGGTGGGTTCCCAAGGCCTTAAAGCGGTAGCTAAGGCCAAGTTACGTTACGATCCTGTTGAATTAGATCCCGAGGATATGTGCAAAATGGCTGTCGAACAGCCTCAAGTGCTGGCCAATTATTCAGTATCCGACGCCGTGGCCACCTATTATCTTTACATGAAGTATGTTCATCCTTTCATATTTGCTTTGAATACCATTATTCCAATGGAGCCGGATGAAATATTGCGTAAAGGTTCCGGTACACTCTGCGAAACATTGCTCATGGTGCAAGCTTACCACGCGAATATTGTGTATCCTAATAAAGAACAAAGCCAATTGAATAAATTATCTAATGAAGGTCATGTGTTGGATTCGGAAACTTACGTTGGTGGTCATGTAGAAGCCCTAGAGTCAGGGGTGTTTCGTGCTGACATTCCATGTCGCTTTCGCTTGGATCCGAACATGGTTAGCGAGCTGACACAGAATGTGGAAAAAGTTTTGAAACATGCGATTGAAGTGGAAGAAGGCATTTCTTTGGATATGGTCACTAATCTAGAGGAAGTTAAAGAGGAAATTTGTACAGCTCTAAATAGTTTGCATGACATACCTAATCGTTTAGAGCAGCCAGTAATTTATCATTTGGATGTGGGCGCCATGTATCCGAATATTATTCTAACTAATCGACTACAGCCATCGGCTATGGTTAATGAGACTGATTGTGCTGCCTGTGATTTTAATAAACCGGGAGCCAGATGTAAACGCGCTATGGAATGGTTATGGCGTGGTGAAATGTTGCCAGCTAGCAGAAATGAATTTCAAAGAATACAACAACAGCTTGAAACTGAAAAGTTTCCATCTTTATTCCCAGGTGGACCAATTAGGGCTTTTCACGAACTTTCCAAAGAAGATCAGGCGGCTTATGAAAAGAAACGCTTAACTGATTACTGTCGCAAAGCTTACAAAAAAGTAAAAATTACTAAATTGGAGACGCGAACCTCTACCATATGCCAAAAGGAGAACAGTTTCTATGTGGATACAGTGAGAGCTTTTCGGGACAGGCGCTATGAATACAAAGGCCTTACGAAAGTGGCGAAAGCAGCTGTTGGTGCTGCTTTAGCATCGGGAGATGCTGCGGAAATCAAAGCAGCTAAGGGCCGAGAAGTACTTTATGATTCCTTGCAGTTAGCACATAAATGTATTTTAAATTCTTTCTACGGTTATGTAATGCGTCGGGGCGCTCGCTGGCACTCTATGCCTATGGCTGGGATTGTCTGCCTAACCGGTTCTAGTATTATCACAAAAGCTCGGGAAATTATAGAACGCGTAGGTCGCCCATTAGAATTGGATACCGATGGTATTTGGTGCATCTTGCCTGCCTCGTTTCCGCAAGAGTTTACCGTTCATACGAACGACAAAAAGAAAAAGAAAATTAATATTTCGTATCCCAATGCGGTGTTAAATACTATGGTTAAAGATCATTTTACTAACGATCAATATCATGAGCTGGTTAAGGCTGATCAAGGCGGAACAGGGTTACCAGACTATACAATTAGAGAAGAGAATTCCATTTTCTTTGAAGTGGACGGTCCTTATTTAGCCATGGTCTTACCAGCAGCCAAGGAAGAGGGTAAAAAGTTGAAAAAACGATATGCAGTTTTTAATTTTGATGGCTCGCTGGCCGAGTTGAAAGGTTTTGAAGTTAAACGCCGCGGGGAATTACAGTTAATCAAAAATTTTCAGAGTTCCGTATTTGAAGCCTTCTTGGCTGGTAACACATTAGAAGAATGCTATGCCTCGGTAGCTAAAGTCGCGGATTATTGGTTGGATGTTTTATATAGTCGAGGTTTAAATTTGCCGGACTCTGAACTTTTCGAGCTAATCGCTGAAAACAAATCAATGTCGAAAAAATTGGAAGAATATGGTGCTCAAAAAAGTACATCCATTTCAACGGCTAAGCGTTTGGCAGAATTTTTGGGTGAGCAAATGGTTAAAGATGCTGGTTTAGCTTGCAAATATATTATATCAAAGAAACCTGAAGGTGCTCCAGTTACCGAGAGGGCCATTCCCTTAGCCATATTTCAATCCGAGCCGAGTGTGAGGCGGTATCATTTGCGTAAATGGCTAAGGGACAATACCATGGGCGATGCGGACATTCGGGATGTTCTGGATTGGAATTATTATATTGAGCGTTTGGGAGGAGCCATACAAAAAATCATTACTATACCAGCTGCTCTTCAAGGTCTATCGAATCCAGTACCACGTATACAACACCCCGATTGGTTGCATAAAAGAATCATGGAAAAAAACGATGTTCTTAAGCAGCGACGCATTAATGAACTGTTTGTAACAAAGCCGAAACCTAAGCCCACCTTTACTGAAAATTCTGGAATGCAATCAGAAAACGTTCAGGATATTGAAGATTTAATGGATGCAGAGGAAATTGTCGATAATCGTCCCAGGGTGACCAAACGTCGTCGAGAGGGCAATGACGAAGAAAGTGTAGAAGATGCAAGTGCCGAAATAAATTCTTGGCGTCGCGCCTTAGGTGCTCCTCCGCCTATAGGTAACACTCGTGCTGAAATTGTAGAATGGGTTCGCTTTCATAAGAAGAAATGGGCTTGGCAGCTCGAAAGACGCGATCGTTACCATCAACAAAATAAAAAATCTCGCAGCAATCATTCATCTTCCAACTCTAATAATATTCAAATGCGTGCACAGAATATTACCGCTACAGCCACTTTGGGTGGTTTTCTGCGCAGGACACAACGCGTGCTATTGGATCAGATATGGCAGGTCTTGCAAGTTGTACCTGTAGACGATTTGGGACACTTCATTGTATGGGCTATGATTGGGAAGGAACTGCATAAAATCAAGCTTACTGTTCCACGCATATTTTACGTTAATCAGCGTACCATGGCTGCTCCTCAAGAAGGACAAATGTGGAAGAAGGTGAACAGGGTCTTGCCACGTTCGCGACCGGTTTACAATCTCTATCGATACAGTCTTCCCGAGCAAGTGTTTAAAGATAATTGCTTGGGAATGTTGGCCGATCTAGCCACACCGGACATCGAAGGCATATACGAAACACAAATGACTTTAGAGTTTCGCGCCATTATGGATATGGGTTGCATGTGTGCTGTACAAAGAGAGGAAGCAAAACGCTTAGCAAATTTAGCTACCAAAGACTTGGAGAGCTTCTCTATAGAGCAGCTGGAGCATCGTTCGCAAGCGTATGTGAAGTATCTGCAAGATTCGCAAAGTGTATTACGTAAAATTTTTCTCTATCAGCACAATAGCGTTACGTCCAAAAAACAAATTTGGTCTCTTTTCTTAATGGCCAGTAAAAAGGCGATCATTATTGCTCTAGATACGGTGAGAGCGAATCAAATGCCAAATATGAAAAATCTATATACCGCTGAACGATCGGCTTTGATTAAAGACTCGCAAAATGAGGATGATTCAAGAAAAATTCCTTCGGAAGATTATACTTTCGAGATATTTATAGAGGTGGATGTTAAACAAGTGCATCGTCATATACAAAGAGCGCTAACGACTTACAAAGAAGAAAAACGTGGTCCTACCTTACTTTGCGTCCAAACATCAATAGAAGGCCGTAAATTAAGTTCACAAATCCCGATACTTCTTGATTTCCCGCAATCTCAAATTCATATAGCGGATGACGCTTCTCTATTGTCTGGACTAGATTGGCAACGTCAAGGTGCTCGCGCTTCCATGCGCCATTTTTTAAATCTCAATACTGTAGTGGAGCTAATGTTGGATCAATGTCGATATTTTCATGTTCCGATTGGCAATATGCCTCCCGATACTGTGCTCTTTGGAGCCGATTTGTTTTTTGCTCGTCTACTGCAAAAGCATAACTTTGTCTTGTGGTGGTCGCCAACGACTAGACCAGATCTCGGAGGCAGAGAAGCCGACGATAGCAGACTTTTGGCCGAATTCGAGGACAGTGTTACGGTAGTGCAAAATCATGCCGGTTTCTATCCTAACGTTTGCATTGAATTGGCTTTAGATAGTTTGGCAGTAAGTGCGTTATTGCAATCCACTAAAATTCAAGAATTGGAAGGAGCTTCTTCAGCCATTACCTTTGATGTGATACCCCAAGCTTCGCTAGAAGAAATGATTGGTACAGTACCTGCAGCCACATTGCCTAGTTATGATGAAACTGCTCTTTGCTCAGCTGCTTTTCGCATAATGCGTTTAATGGTTAACGGTTGGCTTAGAGAGGTGTCCATCAATCGTAACATATTTTCCGATTTCCAGATTGTCCACTTCTATCGATGGGTTCGCTCTAGCAATGCGTTGTTATATGATCCAGCACTTAGAAGATCATTAAATAATTTAATGCGTAAAATGTTTTTACGCATAGTAGCCGAGTTTAAACGTCTCGGCGCAACCATTATTTATGCAGACTTTAATCGCATAATACTTAGCTCGGGTAAGAAGACGGTATCCGATGCCTTAAGCTATGTAGATTACATAGTGCAGTCGTTGCGCAATAAAGAAATATTTCATTCGATACAATTATCGTTCGAGCAATGTTGGGATTTCATGCTATGGTTAGATCATGCGAATTATTCGGGTATAAGAGGACGTTTGCCTAAAGGTATTGATGAAACCACTCTGGGGGATGTAACAGCTGCCGCTTTGGCTGCCCAAAATGCGAAACAAAACCAAAATGTGGAGATTGACAATGAAGACGACGATAATAGTGGCGATGATGTTGAAGAGGTCGCCACAAGAAACGAAATCGATACAGTAGCTGATGAAGAAGAAGAACAATTATCGCTTGAACTTAATTGGACTATAAGTGAATCGTTGCCCGAAGAAAATCGGTGCCGTGAAAAGTTCGAAGCGCTTATCACTTTGTTTATGCATTCGTTAGCTGAACGTAAGACGACTAAAGAAGCTATTAAAGACCTATCGCATTCTGCTTTTGATTTCGTCATAAGACTTCATACAAATTACGGCAAAGGTAAACCAAGTCCTGGCTTGGATCTTATACGTGCTATTGTAAAAGTGTTGAGTGTTGATAAGGGCCTAGCGGAAGAGATCAACGAATTGCGGCGGAATATGTTACGTTTGGTTGGCATTGGAGAGTTTTCCGACTTAGCCGAATGGAAAGATCCTTACCAGAGTTACACAATTGCCGAAGTAATATGCAAAGCCTGCAATCATTGCCGTGATGTGGATTTATGCAAAGATAAACACCGCGCCATGAAAGATGGAACGTAAGTAGTAAAGATTTTTCAAAAATTCATGGCACTAAACTCATATATATATGATCGTATAATTTGTACTAAACAAATTGTCCTGACGCGCCATTTTTACGCACACACAGTCCAAAACTGGAATTGGATGCCCTTTGACTTTGATGGTGAACGGCTTTTAATGGCTGCATTCTGTCCTATAATTGGTTGCATCAAAAAACCAATAATTTGCATTTTCTCCCAACATTGTATAAGGGGTAAATTGGTCCATTAATTCTACTTTTCTAAAACTTTCGAGATAAGTTCAAAAGCCAATTGAATCGTAAAGATTGCAAAAAAAATTAAAACAATTACGACGGAGTGTGTAAACAAATGATTTAATGAAAGTAAGCGGAAAACTCATGTTTTGAAATAAGCGCGTTATAGGGGGCGTTTTTCGGACGAATCGTTCTTGGCTTTATGCTATGGTGGGTAATGGATATTCGATCTAAATTGACTATAATTGCGTTTTTATTAAAAAATTTAAAGCTTTGGCTTTTCAAGGCCAACGCCGGAAGATGGGGGGGATATATTCATTTTGTTTTCTTTCAAAACGAAACTTCAAAGACTCTAGAAATTAAATATTCCTAATAAGGGCAACATTTTGAGTTGAATCATGTCTGTCCGTCTTTTAGTCTGAGTGGTGTGTGCTGTCTGGGTTTTAGTCTGGCTGGTTTGTGGAGTGCTGTCTGGCACTCTCCTGAGCGCAAAAATGAAGATATCGATTTCAAATTTGATAGAAACATTGGAGGTTTTTGCACGCAGACTGGCATTGAAAATGGGTCAAAGTAGTCCGCATATTTATTTATTTATTTATTTTTATTAATAAATAGTCCGCATATCAGTCAAAGTATATATATATTCTTGATCAGCATCAAATTCTAAATCGATTTAAGCACGTCCGTCTGTCCATATTCCCGTCCGCTCATTTGCGAAGAATCTTTGGTAAGCATTCCCCGTGCGCAAAAATGCAGACCTCGTTTACAAATTTGCAAAAGATTTTGGAAGTGAGCTAAACTTTTCCAAGGACACGCGTACACGTCAAAAAGTTTTATTTTGAAAATAGAAAAAAATCAGCAATGCCCAGTCCATATTAGAGAGAATGAAAATCTAGTTCTTTTACATTTTTTGTCTTTCTACGGATGACGGTGATAGTTATATAAAACATTCAGTTACGGCTCTATACGGCTATACGGCTATTTTCTTACTTGTTCTTTGTTGGTTTAAGATGAAACTTGAATGAAACCAAATGTAAATTTAAAAATCCGCCTTTTTTCCTGCCCATGTTTTTTTTTACCACAACCCAAAACTTTTGGATGACAGCCGTTGTACCTTTACGTTTTTTGCTTTATTTCTAATTTTACAGCCCCGTTTGGTTATGTGCCCAGTGTTACGTAGCATACGACAATGAAGACATCGAAATGCGTATAATTGATGTGATGCAAAGAAAACTTATGTCCTTTGTATTGCAGGATTTGCGTTGCATGCGTTGCAACGAAATTAAACGCGAAAACTTGGCACAGTTTTGTACGTGCGCTGGAGAGTTTGCGCCTTTAATTTCAAGCAAAGAAATTGACATTTTGCTGCAGACTTTCCGTCGAATAGCAGAATATCATAAAATGGATTTATTGAATGAGACCGTACAACAAATCACTTCAACACGTTAAACATATTGAGAGAAATGCTGCAGTTAATAAGAGCAAACAAACAAAACAACATTTTGTGTTTTTTTTTCTTTATTTTATGTATTGATCTAAGAAAACAAAATGTTTTATGTTTCGCAAAATGATTTTTAAAACCATTATAACGTCGCCGCTTCAAATCTCTGAAGCAAAAAAAAAAAACAAAGCAGTGGTAGCTAATGGATAGTTAGCAAAGTTATAATCTAATTGGTTATAGGATCAATTTTGACATCGGGAAATTTAAATTCGGGAAATTTGGTCATATCCGTTTTCCCATCACTGCCGTATTGTTTGGCTACGCGTTCCAATTCGTTTTTCAATTCTTTTTCAATCTCGGGAGAGGGATCAACCATTTTGCCACCACTAAAAAGTTCCAATTTATTAATGTTTACATCAAAATATTTGCTTTGTTTTCTTTCTTAAAGAAACTTACGAGCTTTTCTGTTTGTATTCGCGAACTTTGTCCAAAAATAATTTCTGTATAGGATCGGCCACTTTGTTAAAGACTGGCGCAGTGATACCAATATTGCGGCGAACTTCCACACGCAATACTCGAACACCACTTAAAATTGATTGCGACAACATCTGTAGAGAAAATCAGAAATAGTTTCTTAGATATTTTTTAAGAAATTCAAATAGTTATCAGTAACCTCTTAAAGTAAAGGTTATGTAATATTGTTTGTGGAAACGATTTAGCTTTCGCTTCGATTTACAGCAATTTTCAATTCCTCCACTATTACCGCGAATTGTTTCCTACTTTCAATTACCTTTTATAATTCTGGTTTTAATTTAATTTAATCGCTATTATAAATTAAAACAATTCTTGATGTAAATTTTTGTCCAATAACCGAATTATACTTTTCCGTCAGCTGTGTCGAACAGAGTTGCCAAAGTATAACTAACATGGAAAATAACAGAGAACTGTTTAAACTCTAGGTTAACGGTTATAACAAAAATGTTTCTCAAACTAAACCTAATAAGGCGTCTACATTAGCGATATTTTCTTCTGAAATAAGCTTTCGAAATTTTAATTGCTGAAATTTGATTAATTCCTCATTTACATAAACATAAACATATCCTTTTTTAAAATGAATTCCAATACTAACAAATCACGCATTAATTTGGCACAAAAAGCAGAGAGGTTTGTCGCGTTAAGGTTCAGTGTACGGTGTTATTTGCGCGAAATGAATGTTTTCGAAGGTGTGAAATTGTTAAAATTAGCTGAAATGTTAATTGCAAGTTTTGCAAAATTGTTTTTCCCTTTTCCAAAGCGAAAAAACAAAACTTTTATTAAAAGAAAAGAGAAAGACAAAGGTATGTAGAAGTTTTTTATATTTAAGACTTGAATTTAAGTAAGAATTTGCAGGTTTCTTGTAAAAGAAATGCTCAAAAATATTTCAATAAACTTAAACAGGTAGCAAGTAATATGTGTATATGTAGATTGTGTAAATATATGAAAATGTCGAGCAGCAAAAATTTAAAATTTTAGGCAACAAAATTTATAAATTTTGACCTACAATTACTTGCTACCATGTTTGTTAAAAAATCTGCATTGTTTTCGTAAATTTCTGAGAGTAGATTTCGGATGACCTTCAAGCGAAGTCAGTAGTGGGTTTTTCAATAAAATAATTGCGTTTTTGTAAAATGAAGAAATTAGTGTAGAGGCCAAGTTAAACGTCATTTCGTTCATTGAGCTTTAAATTGATATTCTGAGATCGTATATTAGGTAAGAAGGAAAGGTGGAATGTTTAGAAGCGAAAAGCTGAACTCGCGTAGAAAGGATTAATTTTTGAAAATTTTGGTTTTAAAACATATTAAATGTCAATCGGCATTTGGGTTATTTGCGAACGTGAAAGCTTTGCTTTCATTAGTTAAAAATATTGATTTGTGTAATATTGAACCTTAACTAAGTTAATGTTGATTGTATGTAAGTGTTGTCAATGAACGCACTGTACTTACATTTGTCATTCTTCAATTATCAGTTTAAAGAAAATATTTTATATAATCGGATCAACAAATTTCTCTTGAAAAAAAAAAAAAAAAAAAAAAAATACTGAATAAGTATTGGAGATAAGGAAAAACTGGAAATATGGATATTGTGGAAACGCAAGATCAAGCTGTGGGAACAGAAAGTCCGCCACGTCGTAGGAATAGGGAAGAAAAAAATTTGGAGAATTTGAAAAAAGTCATGTCCAATAGTTACGTGCAAAAGGGGGAGAAAAAGAAATTAGAAACCAAGAAACTCCGCAAGAAATTGGTAGAAATTGAAGAACAAAATGAAACGCTAGCGATTGCAGTTTCTGAAAAGAATCAAGAAATAGCTGAGTTAAGGAAATCGGTAAATTCGTTAAATGATGTCCTGAATTCTGTACCAATTGAGGAATTGAGATGTAATTCATCTATTGCTAGCACAAAATTATTGGAGTTAAGTAAGAAAAATCGTCAGCTTAGGGCAGAATTGGAAACTACAAAAAATCGTTTAAATAAAAAAGATTTACAAATCCAAAAATTGGAGAGAGATTTGAAAATGAGTGCAGAGAAATTCCATAAAGATACCGAATTACTTAAGAAAGGGGTAAGCTAGGCGTTTAAGCTATAGTAGAGGAACCTAAAATCTATTTTACAACATATGTTTCAGAATATCACACCTTTGGACGAATTACAATCTAAATGCAATTCTTTACAACAAAAATTGTTTGAGACTCGCAATCGGAATATGGAATTGCATAGTCAATTAAAATTAACTCAAAAATGTTTGCAACAAGAAGTCGGCGAACATGTTAATGTAAACATTTTGGCCTCGCACCCGAACAGTTCAAATTGGCGGGGACGAGCCCAACATATTTTACATTTGCAACAGAAAGTCCAAGAGTTAAAGGAGCGTTTAGAAGCCAACGAAAGCCCTGCTAACCTAAGCAGACAATTTTCAAATCCTTTAATTTCGGAAGGACAAGACGGTGCTTTAGCTTTCGAAGGAGTAGAGTCCGGAATAGCAACGGGATCTATACCGACTCCATCGGTATTGACCAATTTAAGTTTAGGCTCTTACGATCGGCCTAGCGTGCGTAAGTCCGAAATACAGCATCGGGCCAAAGTCGATGGTCTTGAAAAGGAAATTTCCGATTTAAAATCACAACTGGAAGAATCTCGTATTAAAATTTTAGCATTAAAAGTGCGCAATAAAACCCTTAACGATGAAGTGTCGCGTTTCAAAATGAAAACCAACAGTTTGGAAGAGCAAACCGATTTCAATACCACTAACATAGCCACCATGAATGATAAATTAAATCAACAAAAATTTCTTCATGATAAACGCATTGACGAGTTGAACCGCGAAATATCTCTTGTGATGAAACAACGAGAAGAGGCAGAACTTAAAGCGGAAAACATGCGTCATAAGTACGAAAACCTCAAGCTTAGTATGGATAGCAAGGATGAATATAATGAACAAATGAAAGCCGTGATAAAGAAATTGGAAGCTGATTTAAAGGCGGTTTGCGGAGGATTTTTATTCTC
>KK503048.1:58271-70974 GCA_000688735.1 Glossina austeni | reverse complement strand
AACTTTTAAAGCGCAGAAGAAGCATAAAGCTTTCTTGACTTATATGAGAGGCAGGTCCCTATCCAAAAAGAATAGATGAAGACATTCTCCTGACCTTGACCGCCGTCGTATTTTGTCGTCCTTTGTACACAAAGTGATTGTTCACAATTAAAAAAATATTTTTTTTTTTCGTATAGAATATTGGAGAAGTGAATTGTTCTTTTCAAGCTTTAGGATTGAATATTTTCTTGCAGAAGTTGGGCCAAAGCCATAGCTTCGGTAGTTTAGCCATGTAAGCCGATCGTGATCATTATTTTACGTCACCTTTTTATAATTTTTCTAATACAATTTTTAGGTCATTGCTTACTTTAGAAGAGAATTAAGTTTATTTACTACTGCGACGTAAAAATATATTCCCTACTTTAGCCCAGTTTAGCCCAGTGGAAGGAATTCATAGTGGGTAACACTGCGGATAATCGAAAACGACAGTTGCGTAGATCAAAGTCCCTTGTTTGGTAATAATGCTTTTCATGACGCCCAGATAGTTTGAAATCGACGCTGCGCAGACATAGTAAAAATCGGAGAACTCACTTTTTTATTGTCGTAGTAACACCTATTACTATACAGCAACCAAGCATATTGACATGGAATTCTACATAGATGTCAAAGAAAAAAAAAAAAAATTACTTTCATAATTTCATAGTCTCAAGTATTCAAGTCGTCTAACTGAAAGCTTCAACTTATTTTTTGTTCACAGTATTATACGCTATAACGTTTAAGATGGTTATCGAAAAATTAGCTCACGAAAATGTCAGACAAATGTAACGAGCGGACAACTTACATTCATATCAGCTCCACCCGTCCAGCCAAGATGCCAAGAAGTAAGAATTCTAATAAACACTGCAGCGCAGTAACGATGCGCAACCTTCGTTGAGGGATACAAAAAAAAATTGTTTTTTTTTTTTAACACTCTGAGAATGATCCCCTACTCATGTAAAACAGTGATGGTTAGAAAGAAATGAAGAAAAGGATAGACAAGTGCTGGCCACAGCTATACCTTTACTGACTGAGCGCTCAGCATAGCTATAGGCAAAAAAACAAACACACTTAAAGTAGAAAAAAAAAATAAAGAAAGATATCTTAAAATACATACAACTTATATGATAATATTTATAAAATAATAAAATTCACCTTAAAATTTAAATAAATTTAAATTTACACATTTAGTTTTATATTTAAGACAATTAGGTAGTGGAATTTTTACTCATTACTTTTAATGATTTTATTTATCTTAATACCTGCGTAATATATAAATAAATTTTAATTAATTTATATTAGACTAAATATTTTTTTTTTTTTTTTGTTTCCTTTTGTTAATAATTTTTGTTTTTTTTTTTTTTTTTTTAATAATTTTTTTTTTTCTTTTTTTTTTTTTCATTAATGAATTCTTTTTATAAATGTGTATAAATGTGCTGAAAAGAGTCGCTAAGTATACTTAAACATTGTCTTAAATTGTAGTGATTTTTTCTTCTTTTCTTTTTTTGTTAAATTTTAATTCCTTCAATTCATCTTTTTTCTCTTTCTTTTCCTTATTAAATTATATATAATTTAGTTGTTAACGTATTCAGTTTTATTTTGTGTATTATGTGAAAACGTACAAAAAATATATTTTTAAAAGCTTTCCTCTTCAAAATTTTTCAAATATTTTTTAAATCAAAATCTATAATAACATTGAAATAAAAAGTATAAATTTAATAGAAAATTTAAAAAAGATGAACAAAAAAATTCGTTAAATTTTTAATAAACTGTTGCATCTAACTGCAAACTTCGCGGCCGTAGTAGAAAAGGTTTTGCGTTATCTTAGCAAGTCGTGCTCTTTGGAAACACGGCTACGTTTCAGTACCTTTCAGATAAGCTAGAATTGAACATTTCAAAGTTGGCAGCTATAAGAAGTGAAGACAGGGCAGATTCATAAGGAAATAACATTCCAATAAACGGATTTCAAGTTAGTTACCGATGACAAGTCAACGCGGTGAAGCAACTGTTGTTGATTTGCCGAATTGCGGGAGAACAAGAACAAGGCAATAACGGACGGTTAGAAGCTTACACACTACTTTGAAATAATGTCTCGGGAAGCAAGTTAATTGTTAACCTAATTGTACCCTACACCACTTGTTTTACAAGGATATACTAAGTTTGTGCAGATGTACGCAACATCCGGAAGGACTTGAGATAGATCCAGCTTTTATTACGGTGATTCTAAGCTTGTCTGTCCCCTTATCCCTTTTGTTTTCTTGTGTTCAGGTCGCAATTTCAGAGATATTTTGAAGAAATTTGCTACCTCCTAGCTATCAGACAGGGTGTTGAACCCGGCTTCCCTGGTGGTATGTGGGGTACTAACCACTGCTAATGTCGTAGAGATGAAAGCCACAAGGATGGAAACTTTTTACAACTAATTCAGACGATTATTTAAGTTTATGCCGATGTACTCAATATCCAGATGGACGTGAGGTAGACCCACCTCCCATCATGCCGAACGGTTCAGAAGAGGATTCTAAATCTGAGTTTATGTGTCCTTCTGTCTGCTTTAATTTCTTGTGTTCAACCTACAGGCCACAATTTTTGAGATATTTTAATGAAATCTGGTACATTAGCGTGGTTTGGCCCAAGGACGAACGCTATTCAAATTGCCACCTCTCCAAACATCCCTTTCATCTAGAGCCTTATTTTGAAAGTCCATTATATGAGTAACTATGTTAAACGAAGTGATTTAGTGTATTTAATGGCGGGCCGCGTCCCAGTACAGTGTTTTAATTTTTTTTTTTTTTAAGTTTGTGTTGTGCGCTCTCAAGGTAAAGCAGGCGAAAGCATGATAAATGGCTGATCTCTTGTGGATCTTAGCACGTTCGTTCTTGATACGGAATAGTAAGTCGCAGATTAGGCCTAGGAAGAAATTCCAAACCATTCATTTTTTCCTACGAAGAAAGGTTTTTATCGTAACAAGCCTGAAGCCTGAAAAGCAGTGTATTGTTTAAGTAGTGTCCGCACTTTACGAACGCTTTACTTGGTTTATAAGACCCTTCTCAAGTGATAAAAGTCTTATATATCGCATTGACTTTGGGAAAATTCGCACTTGAAGAACTCATCTTCATCGGTAGCGAGACAGCTTACTGGAAGGAAAGCATCTGTGAAGGATTTAAAGAAAATAGTATGTCTTTAAGTATTTCCTTAATTTTTTATTTTTCACATAAGCGTTTATAAGCATAAAGCAGTTCCGATGAAGTTGACGAAATTTTTTAAATGTTGAAATGTTAAAAAGTTAAAGGGAGGGGGACGCAAAATGTTAAAGGCCTTTTTCTTATATATTTTGAAATTTGTTCAAAAACATTTCATAACGAAAGTAGATTTGAAATGGAAAATCAACAGAATAACGTCAAGCTTAATATCGGTATACGATCTCCTTGTTTCAAAAATTTCCATTATGCTCTTAGCAAGTAAGCAAGTCTTGGGTGTGCTTTAAAAGTTTGACAAAAATATGAGACGAAGAAGACAGATTTGAAAAATTAATTAGAAAATCTTAATAAATATTAAAGATTAAATTCAAGAAAGAAAAATAAAAATTATGTAAGCAAAATATCATAAAAGTACATAAATTCTATATAAGAAAGTAACGATATCTAAATTCCGATATATAGATACTTATATGTATATATATATATATATATATATATATATATATGTAGCTACATAAACACACACGTACATACAGTTTTACACATTTCTACATATTTTTAATGGATTGTGTGTTTTCGAGATTAAACCAAGTTACGTTATCGATGCACACACCCTTTAGGGGGGGCGGGGGGATTTGTTTAGTATCATTATTGGGAAAAGACAACGGAGAGAAAACCTTAAAAGACGTGTTTTTATAATTATATTATAGCACCAGCTTTTGGGAATTGTAAAGATGTCACAAATGGCATTTACATTTTCTCTCTTTATTCACTGTCTATATTTAAGCCTACACGTTTCTCTTCTTCCAACATTGCATCCAGTTCATCAGTTAGATTGGCTAACATATTGCCAATATCGTTGAGCACGTTCACAGAAACCTTAGGTGTTGGACCATTACCGGCCGCCGATATCGCAGACGAACCACTCATACCTGCATTTGCTACTGCCGCCGGTGTTGCTATGGCACTTGGTTCAATATTCGTATCATTGTTAGTCTCATCACTCATTCCTAAGCCAGGCAATGACGGTGCACTATCCGCAGCCACGGGTGGGTATTGTAAAGTAGGTGAACGCAAATGAACTAAACCTGCACTGCCTCCACTAGTAGTGCTGCCAATACTTTCACTACGTATCAGAGACGCATCGTGTAGGGAAGAAGACGTTTTCAGCGAGTGAAACGAATGAGCTATATTAGCTATGGTATTGGTCGATGACGATGACGACGACGACGAGGAGGAATGCAAGTGAGTGCTTTGCGTGCCTGGTGTTATGGCTCCTGACAATTCTTGGCGATTTAATAAACGTTGCTTGATAGTGCCAGTGTTTTCATTAGCAAAAGGTATGGTGTCGATAGAGTCAATGCTTGAATTTGACTAAAATTAATGAGATAATAAATAGACATAAAATATTATATAAGAATGAGACAAATAGACATAGACTTATAATGCAAAAAAGTTAATGAAAAGATTCTCTCGTAATACCTTCGAAAAGCTCACCCACACATAAATTCTAATGGCTGGCAGTTTTATAGGTAATATAATAAAGCAAAGGTAGGAATTAAGGCCTAGACAAAGAATCTTGAGTACACACCATGTCTATTTTCATAACGCGTGTGGTTGACTCGCTAACCATTTTAGAAGAACACAATTTCTTTGGCTCCTTCTTTCGAAAGGAAATCATATTCGAAATTCGAAATTTTTTTTCTTGGAATGGAGGAGAAATGGAGCAAGACCAACAATATCAATTAGATTCTTATGCAAAAGATTAAAAGCCGTATTCCGACATTGTGATCGGTCACTAATTGTGAGAGAAAGAAGGCGAGTTCTCGTTACTTTGCATCAAAGTTGATATCCTGATGCAATAGTCACAATAAAACTCTTCAACAACCCTTTTGTTTTAAAATATGCTTGCGAAGCCACGAAAACTAGACCCCAAAAGTAATGCTTGTGACTTGTGATGGTTCTGTCATGTTAATCAGAGTACGACATATTGTCCGCAGATAGTGTAAACTTTCACTTCAATGAAAAACCAATTACAAAAGTTGCAAAGCAAAAGCAAAATCAACTCAGAAAAATTATGGCCCACAGACAGACGTTTCGAATCTACTCGAATAAGGGATAAAAATCTGAATACATCAGAGACATGTTTTTCTTGAAATTTCGCACACTCTAAGCGCGCTCCGAAATGAATCCCTGCTGGGCACGTACAGCCTAATGTCCGGTCACCCCCATTGAAGACGTGTGCAAACTGAGAGCGGAAGGTGTTGGTGCTTCTGACAAGTTTTTAATGTTAGCTATGAAGTCGTCGTTTTTTTTCATTTCAGAACGTAAAAACTTCGAGGAAAGAGAAAAAGAACAAGGAAGAATGTTATATATGGTCCTGGAATTACGGATAAAAATAATTACAATAAACAACCGATTATAATGAAAAGTCCATGTCAAATGGACGTAATGGAGTACAATCTCCTACAGATTTCATTTTTTTCATTCGAATTTTTTATGGTATTTTTAAAATAACATTTGCTAGGGGCTTTTCGGCAAGTTAATCTAAACATTAGTTATCACCAAAGGGTTGCTTTTTGAGTCGAAAATCGAAGTGGTTTAGAGCAGTACTCGCAACCACATTGCTGTAGATAAGTGTACCGGGTTTTCTTTTTTTTTTTTTTAATTCAAATTTGCGCGACCGATCGCAAAGCTCTTTACATTAAATACGCCTCGAAAGGTTTGCTCCAGTGTTGGCATTTTTAAATATTTTTCAAAAACAATTATTTCCTAGGGGTAAGTTCCCCGAATATTATTATTCTTTTGTATTTGCTTCTCTTTCAAACACACTCACAAAATAATCTTTTTTTTTAAGATCGTCACAGAGATTTCCCCCTTAGTAATAATTTCGTAGCACATTTGCACTACGAATCGAATTTTAATCTTAGGACCAAAGTAATAGCTTACCTTATTGTCATGAAATTTCTCACAGTGTATTTCGGCTGTAGTCTGTTGTATGGTAGCGTAATTGGCATAAATGGGTTGATTGGTGACCTGTTGTTGTTGTTGCTGCTGCAAATAAACGTTATGCGAATGTAAGGGAGTACCCCCAGGGCCATAGAACATATTCGCTGCAGAATGTTGTGAGATTTGCGTGCCATCTTGGCTTAAAGTTCGAGAATTGCGTATGCTACAATGGCGACGAGGTGGTTCAGGAGCAATTTTTTTACTAGTCAGAGGGCTTCCAGTTATGTAAGGCTGTGAAAACAAAATCAAACAAAAATGAAAACAGAGAAGAAGAAGAAGCAGAAGATGAAAGTAAATAACGAAAGCTTACATTAGTTAAACTGGAATTGTCCAAAACAGTGCCAGCTGCTACGCCTACACCTGTAGCGTTCGCGGCGGAATTATTAACACCACCTGCATTCGTACCAGCCACCAAGCCCGCCGTATGGCAAACATATTCAGCTGCTGCAGCTGCATTCATATAGTGGTGATGCTCTAAAGGTGGCATTGTATTCAAAACAGCTCTTTGCAAAATGCCACGTTGTTGTCGCGGCAAGGTTCCACCGCCTTCTTCGTATATTAAATCACGATTGGCAGCAGCATCATTAGTGGGAGTGATATCACCATCATCGTAGGAACGACGCCAATTCTAGAAAACATTTAAATGTTAATCAAATCACACAACTAATCAAATAAATTAATTACTCTCACCATAGTAGCGGGATTGCCTAACAAACGTTGCGTTTGCCCACCGGCACCTCCACTACCGCCAGCACCGCTTTGCATTAAACTGGCTTGTTGTAAATGATGTTGTTGTTGCTGCTGTAGCATGGCTTGCTGTTGTTGTTGCATTTGTGAGGGATGAGCAAAATGACCATAGTCTGTGGTAGTGTAATGACTGAAAGTCAAATGGCTACGTGTGCTATTGTCGTGTATATCCTCCAGGGATTCTAAGCTTTTACCACGTGGTTGACGCACCTTTAAAAAATTTAAGTAAATATAATTTTTACAAGTCGTTCATAAACAAAAAAAAAAGAAAGAAAGGAGAAGCAATTAAGAATTTAAAAAAAAAAATTCTGAAGAAAATTTTTATGTGAAAATAGTAGCTTTCCGTCTTTCTTTACCTTTATTAATACCACATCGTTACCATTGCAACATTCACGAGTGCAAGCATCGGTTGTCGATGTGGTATTCGCATAAATTTTTGAATCGTCCCATGATACTCGTGTTGTGGGTAAGTAAGTGGGTGTAGGAGGCAAATGGTGCCAGGGTTTGGTATAAATCTAAATAATAATAAAAAAAGTTTTCCAAACGAACAAATAAATAAATAATAACTAAATAAAATTGAAACAAATATTAACTAATAATGGAGGTGAAAATTGAGAGAAACGCGAAAACGTAAAATACATTTATGTTACAACTGAAGACAAAAGAATAATACAATTTTTATTGCGGAGCAGAGTATTTCATGTCTCGTGAGAGCAATCGTTTTACTGTTTCGTTCACTTACGCTACTGTCCTCACCTGTTGATGATACGCATTACCACCGGGATTCCATTTACCGCTGATAATGTCTTTAACGCGTTTTATGGCAAGTAAGATTTTCTTTTGATGTCCCAGCTTAACGATGCCAA
Organism: Glossina austeni; assembly: GCA_000688735.1. Taxonomy (NCBI): domain Eukaryota; kingdom Metazoa; phylum Arthropoda; class Insecta; order Diptera; family Glossinidae; genus Glossina; species Glossina austeni. Next base: position 63,140 of record KK503048.1, on the reverse strand, counting down.
TGTCTTCTAAGTCCTCCCATGTCACTTGAGTAACATCACGCACCGTCTTATAATTTTGATCCAGCAAAGGTTGTATATACTCTTCAAGACGTAATAATTGCAGCCATTCTTCAATGGAACCCTAAAAACGATTTTTTTTTTTTATTTATTATAATATGACATAATTCTCATCCGGTTTAATAGAAATTAATTTGCAATTATATAAAAATTCCATAATATGCTTTATTTGGAAGCCAAAGGACCATAGAGTTAAACTAAAACTATCGTATTGTGAGCAACATCATAGAGCCCTAACAAAAATTTTTGTACCCTACACCACTTGCTTGTGGTACAGGGTATATTCAACTTATGCGGACGTGTGTAATACGCTGAAGGGCTTAAGATAGACCCACCTTTTATTGTGCGGAATCATTTTCTGAATCGATCTAAGCCTGTCTATCCGTCTGCCTGTGTGATCTCTGTCTATGGAAATTTATATCTTAGCTACAGGTTGTAACTGTTGAGATATTTTGATGAAATTTAGTACACTGACCTGCTTTAACCAAAGCACGAACGCTATTGAAACGTTTTCAACCACTTTCCGTATAACACTTTTTTCTGAAAAGTCGTTATATGAAAAAAAAATTGCAAATTTCAAAATTTGTGGGCAAAACTCGCTTTATAGTCATACTTGGACATTCTAAATAGATATGAAAAATGTGCTTCGGTCGGTGAAATTTTTCGAGTCCGTCTCTTATAACCGTTCCCAGGAAAACTGAATCTTTATATAATAGAAAGCTCAAATTTTTAACATTTCATGATGAAAATGAGTTCATAATAGAAAATTAACACAGAAATCAGCCTGACCGAATTTGGGCTATGTGGGTGTATTTTTTTTACACCAGCTTATACCAGAATTTCTCCAATATGCTGCCTTTCATGAAAATAATGTGGAACTTTTGGTGCATTATTGGCAAAACGTGTCACTAAGTGTATTAGGCGAAGTGGTGTAGGGTACCTAATAGTCATCCTTGGCTTTCTTACTTTTTTTTTCTTTTCTTCGTGGCTTAACAGGCTTTTTTTAAAACAAAATTGACATTCCAGAGTTGTATTGTGACCAATACCGGAATACCAGATTTCGATACACAGTCGGAAAAACTGTGACAAGAAAGAAACACACAGTTTAGCTCTTATAACTAGTGACAAGTCTTAACGCCAACATAGGGCTATTAAGCCCACTTCCTGATAATATATAAAGGATTTCGTATTTAGATTATGGCAAAAATTCTTTTTATCTTTGCTAAGATAAGTTTCACAAGCTAATAACAAGATAACGTTTCAGTGGATAAGAATGGTTTATGTGAATTTCAAGACATTATATAATGTTGCAATAAAATGTTCGTGGACAAAGGTTGCTGTTCGGCGAAATCTTGAAGGGCTTTATCTGGAAGATCCGAGATGCCTTAATATCTCTTTTCATTTAAACCTTGAGTTATGCACGATGGACGATAGGACGATGCAAACCCAAAATCATAGTTTTATCTGACGAAAGCATCGCTCGAAGTTGAAATAACCCAGCTTGGCTGAAAAAAAAAATCGAAAAGGCCATTCGGAAAAATGATAAAACCAGCATGAAGTTCCTGTCCACATTTCCAATCCAAGGGTTCGCTACCATACGTGCACATAAGCTATCTCACAACTGTGAAAGCTTTAAGAGTTATGTGTACCAGAGGACATGCCATGTCATGTTGTGCCAGCTGTGAATCCTTGAGTTGGCCGTGTATATGTGAGCAAATCAAATAGCCATAGGTGACAACACGTGAATAACCGAAAATGGCCTCGAAGCTTATTGGCTTCGATTAAGGGGGAAATTAACAAAACATTCCCGTAAGAGTATTCCATCTCCGAAGGATGTTAGAACAAATGCAATGATGAACATAAGCAAAGAGTGATTAATTGGAGAAATCTGATTGTTTCTATTATTTTTGCTAAAGGGAAGGCTGGGAGGGATGAGTGGTTATAGAATCTATATATTTTGATCGCAACGCAACTGCGTCCTCATATTTACCCGATGTGTTCTTTAAATTTCATTATTGAACGCACAAAAACTAATTATGTACATCAAGGAAGCGTTTTTCGGAAGTTTCACTAATCATTTTTACACGGACGGCATTTTTTATTGAAAAATGTTTTTAATTTTACGTTTGTGTATATATATAACAATAATAATAATATTAAAGTATAAGTTATACAATTCGCTTTGTTCACACGCCTACCGTTAGCAAAATGCTCAATAATTGTAGCAAATTTGCTTTGGGTGATGCGAACCTACGAACAGCGTAAGATTAATTTTCAACTTTTGTACCTTCCTTTTCATTACCTATTTCTGTACCTATTACTGGCAGTCGCTGGCTTACCACATTTATTTTTCCCTTTGTAAAACCCCAAAAAAAAGATCAACTTGGCGTAGGACTTTTAACCGATTTGCCGGCTGTGTGTAGTTGGATGGGTTATGCTTTCCAAATATTGGGATAAGAAGTGCAAACTAACTACCATACTCTTACCTATTGGCTATACACACAAACGTGGATCTGATCGATCCACAATTGTACAATAAATAAAAAACTATAACTTAAAATCCATAGCAGATGGAAGTGGAGCAGATGGACATGAATCATTTCTAAAGGCTCCCACAACACGCAAAGGGCTTTGGCTCAAGATCTACTAGACGATGTTAAACTAAAAATTAGTACAATTGTGTCTCAATAGCTGAAGATGTAGAAGATCGAGGAAGAAGAAGAAGCGATCAGCAAAGCGACGCATCGCGAATTGGTAAAACACTCTTAAATTTTTGTGTAACCGGTTTTCGGTTATAGGTATCTTCTCTGATTAAGAGAGAGTGACACTGGAGATTTTGGAGAAGAACTGATTTCTCCAACTTCCCTAATGCACTGCTAGACATGGTCATCCTAAATTATATTTATGGCATTGTTACGTAAGTTCGAAAATGTCCAGACACTCGCTGTGAATCATTTAAATATATTTTAGAGATCAAGTAATTGAAGTCAGATGTGCCTTTCAGAAGCTTCTGAACAAAATACAAATTTGGGATAACTCATCTGCTTTCAAGAGTTGGAAACTTTATAAGCGTTAGGCGATTCCAGTGTGGTGCAAAGCCGACGTAAGGATTCGAGGGCAAACATCGAAAGCAAAACAGTAGAAGCTTTTTTTGTACGGACTCAATCTGTTTACGGTAAAGATCATATTGTGAATCCCAAATAATCGAACAATATATCAGAACGGGCCTCGCTAGTGATACATTAAGCAATGGAATAGTGTTAGGATCGGGAAACTCCTTGACCCAGCGCTTTGACAAAAAACAATGTGTTTTTCGCCTTATTAGTGGTAATGTTTGTAAGCGCATTGTCAAACGGGGCTCCGAATCAGTAATTGAAACTCTACTTTATTGCTTTTATACGATATATCGAAAACCTTGCTTTTTAAGAGATCTTCCAAATAAAAATACGCTAGTGAGGCTTCATCGAGGCGAAAAATACGGGACAGACCCCAGAGTGTCTTAATTTAAATAGGCTTCGGGAGAATTGCGCCAGCGTTGCCGTTCTTAATACTCTCCGAACACAATTCTTCTAGTGCAGCAACACGAACATTGTGTGATCAATTCCGGAGCTCTTTAAGTTAAATATATCTGGAGAGAGTCGGTCCAACGTTGTTATTTTTCACGACTTTTCGAACACAACTCTTCTAGTGAACTTCATTTTTTTTTTTCTTTGGTTGTTGGATGAAGCTCATCAGGATGAAAAATATGGGACAGACCGTAGAGCGCCTTAAATTAGGTGCAGCTCCAGCGAGATGTGAAGCACGCGAACGGCTCTACAGTCCTTTAAGTGGAAATCGCTTTTAGAAAATCGCTGCAGCCATCTTTCACTATTTTTTCAAGCACAATTCTTCTAGTGCAGCTTCATCAAGACGAAAGGTACCTGACAGATTCCAGGGTTCCTCAATTTAAACACGTCTCGAGAGAATTGCTCCAGTCTTGCCATTTTTCACTATTTTTTGAACACAATTTCTTTTTACTACTTGAACATACGCTTAATGTCTGCCCCAAATATCATTATTCCGTTGGCATTCGTTTTATTCCAAAAATAAACTCGTCACAGCAGTTTTCCCCCTTTATGCTTAATATGCGAAAATTTCCTTCTTTTCTTTGTTTTTTTGTTGTTATTAATTTTTAGTTTTGATTCTTTTAGTTTTCATTCCCATCAGGCATGGAATGTTTATGCAAATAAAATGGAGTTTTCTTGTTGTTGTTGTTGTTTTTAATATTTTCACTCTTTCGTATTATACGAGTGTAAGCGTATGTGCGACTTCACATAAAATTTGATCTTGGTTTGCAAAATGCCGTAATCATCGTTCATTTGTTCTGCTTTGTTTGCCTTTAAATTTTTGTTTACTTTAAGGTTTGTTTGCGGTTTGCTATGGTAACGTAAACGCAGTTTTCTTTGTCTTATTAATGCTTACTTTTTTCTTTTCTTTTTTCTTTCTTAGAGACGCAAAAACTTTCAATGGTGTGATATATTTGCGTTAACTAAACTTGTTTTTTACGTGCCCTGCAGCTACGAAGTGCAAAAGAAAGTTTTTAACATAAGATATTAACGTAAGATAACATAATTATGAGTTAAAAATATTTCCATACATATCTGTATTGAGAGATTTTGTTTCTCTAAAACGGAAGCGATCCCAATATATTGATTAATAGTCATCGACAAACTTATATTATTAGGTTGGGGAAAAAGAAATCCATTATTTCTTCTTCTTCTTTTGCTTCTTTTTGAACCCAGCTTTGTGTAAATGGTTTAAAACTGTTTTATG
>KK503048.1:40121-55479 GCA_000688735.1 Glossina austeni | reverse complement strand
TGCGTTAGGATGTCGGACATGGTGCAATGTTTGGCATTGTGCTTGCAAAGCGCGCCTTCGATGCGAGGCGGCACAAAATTTGGGGTTTGTATGCAACAACATTTCAGAAAACCGAATATTTTGTCATAATGTCCAAGTTCCCAAAGGGAAGCTTTAGAGATCCTATAAAGTACACATATTTTTGATCAGCGTGAAACTTTGAATCGATTAAACATTGTTTGTGCTTCTGGTTGGTGGTTGTTAATGATTTCATGTTCATTTTTATAACTATAAATAAAAGCCTGAGGCGCTAAAGATTTTATTGGTGCTAGGCATGCAAGAATCGGCCTCACCCGAATATAAATTTTTCCCTCCTTTTGTAATTGATTATTATTTTTATTTTATCGTTAATAAAAACAATTTCAATAAACTTTGAGAAAAAAAAATAAATTAGTTGTGATTTTCAATGAAGATTAATTTCGTGATCGTCATCGCCTTTTTTTTTAATATATTTCCAATTTTTGTATTTCATTATAATAGTGAATTGAATATTTTTTTTTTTTTTTTAAACTTGAAGGTAACCTACTTTTTCATTATACCCAACACTGTAAGATGGGGGTCCACCCGTTTTGTTTTCTTTCGCAATATATGGAACAGCCGTAAGGGAGCTGTAAAGCATATATATTCTTGATTAGCGTGAAATTCTGAATTGATTTAGCCATATCCGTCCGTGTGTCTATATGGTGTGTGTTGTTTGCACTCTCCTCGTTACAAAAATGAACATATCGACTTCAAATTTGGTAGAAACGTTGAAAGCCGTTATACGCAGGCTGGTATTGAAAATGGGTCAAAGTGGTCAGAGCAGAAGCCCGCAGTAGAGCGTAAACTGAACGCAACTCCGTTTGTCTTAATAAAAATTTGTGGGTTTTTGCTCTTTACTCAGAAATTATAAAAGTTAGAAAGCTGATAATTTCTACGTTTACACTCTGCTCTTGATGTGCAAAAGTGGAGAAAATCGGCTATACCCACACAAGGTTACAAGCGATTAAATTCTTTTTTTTCACTTTTTGAGGTTTTATGCTTATTTATCATAAGGAAAACAAGACAGATGTTCCTCAAGTGAAGATATGTTATCTGCCCAAATATGGGTTAATTCTAAAATGAATATGATAGACACCGCGACCTGGTGGATTAATTTTTTTCTTAATAATACCAGCAATATGGGTATCAAATAAAAGAACTTGAAGCATAGAGTGCGAAAAGCATAATAGCGAGTATGCGAGATTCCGCCCCCGCCGAATGTCACTTTTTTACTTGTTTTGTATATAAATTTGGAACTAAATTTTATAACAACATTTTCGTCAGAAAAATTTTACATCTCAAGCGTTGGTTTCGAGACAATACGGTGCAACTTGCTGTGACTTGCATTATTTCAAGGTTTCTATTAACACCTTTTAAGGATCTCGTACAGTACTGATATCTTTGATTTATGTTATGTCTAAGTTTAGAGCATGCGGTTCTACATGATATTTTAGCTGAAATAAAAAACTAGAAAAAATTGCATATGAGACGGTTTCGATACGCTGCGGTACGAATTAATCACGTTAGGCGAACGACGCCTGTATATCAGCACTTTTGGTAGTAGCTATGGTGAGGAGGTAAAAACATAACTCTTACCGATTGTGCACACGCCCACTAGACTGTGGTTTCACATCTCTCTCTCTCTCTCTCTCTCTCTCTCTCTCTCTCTCTCTCTGTCTCTGTCTCTGTCTCTGTCTCTTCTCCGCCATTTGGTTCTCACCATCAACGATTTCTTCCCATTATCCAGGCAGCTTTCAATTCAATTTCGAAAAAATCTCGTCTTTGAAAAACTATCCCTAAAAGAACCATTATTGGGTATCGTCACAAGAATCGAAGCCCTGTTCAAACAAGGAATAAGTCGTCTGTTGAAGCCTTTGTTAATCGGTAGGAGTAATATTTGCTGATAATAGCGCCACTAAGGATATTCAATCTGATCGTCAATGTTATTAGTTCGCCTACGTTCATCATGGTTATCATGGTTATATAGGCTTTCGATATTTGGATAGCGCACTCACCGTTCATCATTGGTAAGGATTTACAGTCGTATTCTGGCCTTGTGACCAGTGATGAGTCGTAAGAGAAAACAATGCGGTTTTCTTGTCATGGTTTTTGTAAACTCCTATCAAACTTTCTATTCCGCGTCAATAATCAAAGTGACACTTTTTCGTATCAATTTCGTGTCAAAACACGTTGCCTAAGCTACAAACATCACAAAGAAAAAAATGTCATATGACTTGCTATATATCTCCGTGAAGTGTCACAGAATCCGGCCCTTAATCACGCTATGCTTTGAATTAATTAGGAAAGAAAAAGTCTCCCACTAATTTCATTGTTTTTTTTTCGGCTATGCCTGTTCAATGCTCCAGGAAAAGATGTTGTACGCGCTTTAGTGTGGTAAACTTTGCAGTTGCGTATCGCTTGGCTGTACTCAGTTATGTTTCCGGAAAGCTATGGGCAACAAAGAAACTTTATTCTGCCTTCACGTTCTAGTACAGAACTCCAGAGATATGCATAAGACATTTTTTTTTCGCTTCGTAGGTTATGAAAACCCGTTTGGTAAAGTGAAGCACGATAAATTAATAGATATCCTGAAAGCCTTAGTATTAACGGTAAAAATATAGGCTCCATCAAAAATTTGTTTTGGAGACAAACAACAGAAGACCGTGCTAATGAAGGCAGAACAATTCCTTTACAGAGGAGCTCGCCAAGGTAATCGTTCAAGAAACAATTTAAACAATCGAAGTAGTCATTAAGGCCAATGGGCAATTCGTCAATAGCATCCGATATGCGGACTACGCAACTACACTAGTAGATGGTATTCGGGATCTGTAGATGATGGTTCATGACGGGCTGTAAACGATCAAAGTAACAACTGTAGGTTAAATCTAATTTATGATCGTAAGGCGAGCGAAAACTTCATATGCAAATGCCGCTCTGTCAGTTAATAACCAAAATTTCGAATGCGGTTTTCAAGTTTGTACGGATCCATACGTGGATTCATATTACGCGAAGACAGGGATAGCGAGTTAGGAATAAAAAGAAGCAGAATAGAAATGGCTTCGTTAGCGTACGCGAAATATCAGATCATTTTCGCAAGTCGGGAAATGTGCGACGCCTTCGTGTCTTAAAATATTTTTGTATGGTCGATGCTCTTGTGTGGTCTCATAGAAACAGGGACATTAAAAATCAATACAGACTCGAAGCCTTTGAGATGTGTTGTTATCGTAGAATTCTACTAAACATCGTGAGCAGATCGCATGTCGAATGCTGAAGTCCTGAGCAGAATAAGCCCTGAGTGTATTACAAAGTTAAAAACTGCTCATTTTAAACATATGGTACGTGGAGAAAAATATGAACTTCACCTTATACTTCAAAGCGAAAGGCCACATCGAAGGTCGTAGAGGCATGCAAAGAAAGCAAATCTAGTGGCTGCGTAATAATCGCACCTGAATGTGGCTGAGAATCATCGATGAAATTATACACACAGCAAAGAGTCGAGAAGATTTTTGGACTTTTAGTTAATTTAGTACAACTTAGAAAGCAATACTTCCATGAAATGTAACAACAACAAAAATCCAGTAATGGATGGTTAATAAAAGAAGAAAAAGAAGAAGAAGATAGCTTAAAGCGAGTACTTTCAAACGAAGAAGTCACAGTTTTAGTCCATACTCTACGGTACTAATTACAACCTCTCTTAACGAAGTGTACCGAACTGATACGAACTCGCAATAACTAAACTAACGAAATTAGCGAAAAATCCGGAAATTTGAAACTATTTGTATCAGTAATTTATAAACTCGATATTTATGATAGTCTTGTGGGTGGGTGTGAATTTTTTAAACAAAAATATATTTTGCATTCACACACTCCCCCTGTAAAAGCGATCATTAATTGTTTGTTGGTAGCGCAGGCGATTTTCATGCATTCAAGGTTCGTTGGTCGAGGTGAGGTGATTATGAATCTATTTTACTTCTGTTTTGTATCCATCTGTACACACTGTTATAATAACGCGAACTAATAGTTTTAATGAAGTTAAGCACTCTAACCATATGCACGAAGACTATTTGTTATAGATTTACGAAGACCTTTACTATTTACTTATCATGCAAATAGCATTGAATTTGCTTTTCTATACAAAATAAAAATATGTTTTGTCAAGTAATTGAAAGAAGAAAAAAATGGAAAAAAAAAAAAAAAATTCTATAAAGTTTACAAATAATAACAAAATACTTATGACATAAAAAAGTCGACCTTGACGCGATTTTTTTTTTTTTTTTTGCAAGACAACCCAGAAAACCGGTTCCTTCAGAAATAACACACACACACAAACATACATACAGCATTCAACACATTTCACATTTCAAAGCTTCTACTACTAATCATAAGGTAACGTTTTGTTTGTTAGTTATATAAAAAATAAGCAAAAAAAAAAGAAAAATTCACTTATAAACTTTGGTGTATGTGCTTATGTTATGTCTGAGATCACATACCATACCAACGAACCACTACTACCTGTGCCTAATTATATGCGCATATACATAGATACATAGATATATGTACGTATACATCAAACCATCAACAGTTCTTTTGATTATGTGTTTTTTTTTTTTTTTTTTTTTCGCTATTCAGCAGCTTAACCACAATTTAATTAAATCTAGAGATAAATGTTTGAACATTTAAAAGTCATTTTGAAAATTATTTCTGACATTTTTGTAGCAATTTATGTTCGGTTTTACAAATTATAGCATTACAAGGCTTTATTATATGCATTTATTGGTTTAATGTCTATTATCAGATTTTCATTAACTGTAATAATACTTATGCATGGATTTTCGGTTCACCAATCGCAGCGGCGGATTCGATGCGAATTGGGATTTTATGTCATTTAAGATAATGGGCGGTGGACGGTGGTCTCAGGTTGGTTGATTGTTTGTTTTGTTTTTAAAAATTGATAGTTGTATGTTTTTAATTTTTTATTTTTTATTTTTTATTTTTTATTTTGTATTTTTTTTATTTTTTTTTTCTGATCTCATTTTCAATTCATTAGTGCAGATTTACACACACATTTACTTACTACCTTAAGTAGTTCAGGGTTGTTTGTTTTAAAGCACATACGAACATACAAACACTTTCGTCTCTCTTTCAATCAAGCAAGCAAGGCTTCTTTTTTTTTTAGCAATTAAGAACAATTTTATTAATTTCAATTAATATATTGCTACAGATTTCAGATCAGACTAGACAACAGACAGTTAAAGAGCAATCAAAACAAAATTCCATTAGTATTATTAAAAGTTTGACCCAAATAAACTCAAACGATTGACTCTTTCTTCCTTTATTTCGAAATCCTGATATAATGAACGCGATCATGCTTAATGATAATGATGATGATGATGACGATGATCACGATCAACATTGATTTCAATTATAATTTATTTACAAGGTCTTCAAACTTTCCTTGTTATTATTAAATATTTACATAGTGAGCGCGCGAATATTTATAGTCATAGTCGTAAGTATTGAAAAATTGCTTTTAAATTAACTACAAAATGATTGTTCAATTCATGTGGAAAGATGGAGAAGATTATTACTTAATAATTTATTTACGTTAATTTTCTCTTTCACTCTCTCTCTCTCTCTTTCTCTACGGGGATGAGTTGAAAAAATTTTCTATTAATTTTGAAAATATTTTTAAAGTCTTATCTCATGCTACAAGTATTATAAATACTTTGTTCATTATATAATGATATCTATTTGAGTGCCTGTGTGTATGAGCATATGTATAAGTAAATAAATATAAGCAAATAGCTTAAGAGATTATAATACAATGCATTAGCTGCGAGGCAAATAATTTGTAGCCATTTTGAACAATCAAAGTGTTCCAAAGACTTTATGCAGCACGTAAAGTGAGTAAAGTAATTTTCCATAAACAACGAGCATGGGTCAGCCGTATGTCAAATTCCATCAGATCTTAAGCTGATGATAATAAAAGTAATCCTTACTTGAATGTCGGTTATGAACGCACTACAATGTAAATAATACGATATCTTAAATAAAAAACTTAAAAGAAATCTTAAGAGGAAATGGAAAAGATCTCAGATAGCGAATAGATTGTATTTCTATTTTCCTTCAACTTAAAAAAAGAAATTTCGACTTCAATTAAAAGAAAAAATGATCAGATATCCAAGTTTTCACGCATACGTCACGTGATTATTCAGAAAGTGAGTTCAGAGATTCGAATTCTTAAAAATTTCGCTTATTTAGAAGCGTCTTAGACGCGAATATAGGTACACATCAAAATGTGTCCATCTGCCCATTGTCGTGCTTTCTGTGTATAAAAATAAAACAAAATTTGGGAAAATTATGTTTGTTGGCGTTGAGTTATTACTACTCCCAGTAAGTGGATAATAGCTGCAAATTCATTTTTTATTAGGGTGGTCCGTGTCAGTTGGGCAATTCGTTGGCTATTGCAGGTGTGCGTTTATAAACGGACAATTATGCTGTAAGTAACTAAGTGTACTTAACTTCAGCTTTCAAAGGACAACTAACTAGTGGCTAAACTATATTAGAATCTCCTCATCATCAGATAAATGTATACTGAAGGAGAAAAATGGTATTTCTTTCTATATGCAATTAGTTGGATTAGGCCTTTTATTATATACTTATAAAAGTGTGGTGTATTTTGATCAGCGACATCTATTGGCGAAAATGATAAAGTGATGCCATTCGAACCGTTTGAACCTCACAGTTTGATTGCCAGGGAAAGAAAGAGGTGTTTTCTTTGGCGTATTGGGTGACTGGCGATAATAAGTGGATCTATTGCGACAATCCCAAGCGCAAAAAGCCATGGGTTAGTTCAGAAGAGCCATCAGCATCGACACCAAAGCGGTATATTTGAGACTATAAAGGCATGCTTCGCATATGATGGGATCAGCAAAGTCGGGTTGCATTACGAGCTGCTAAAACCGAACGAGACTGCCACTGCACATGTCTGCCGACATCAGTTGAACAAATTGAACGATGGATTGTTGCAAAAAAGACTAGTAAGAGTGATTGACAGACGCAAAGTCATCCTCTTCCATGGCAACGCCCGACGGCACGTTGCAAAACTTGTCAAGAATACAGTGTTGCTGCTCGAATACGTAATTCTGCCGCGCCCAGCGCACTCGCTAAACATAGCGCCTTCCGATTGCCACTTGTGCAGATCGACAGAGCGTGGCTTGGCTAGCATCCTGTTTCGAAATGCTGAAGAAAGGCTCAAATGGATCGATGATTGGATCGCTGCCAAATCAATATAAGTTCTTTCGACACCCTATCGCCATGTTACCAGAAAGATGGGAAAGAGTTATAGAAGATGATGGAAAATAGTTTGATTAATTTACTTAACAAATGACTTTTTCAACTCAAAAATAATCAAATGTCATGTAGTAGGTTATGTTATCTATCTATATATAAGAGTATGTATATATAATATTAGGTTATATACACATTAGATTATATATATTCCTCTCATCGCATATATACATACACATAGGTTATATATAAAGATATATATATATATATATAGGTTAGGTTATGTATAAGTACTTATTAGGTTATAAATATAAGTTAGGTTATGTATAAATACTTATTAGGCTATAAATATATATACATATATACATAAGTAGAGTTTTCAACTACCTACAAAGCCTGTTTCAGGCATTCAAATAAAAAACAGGTGGACAAGCAAGCAGACGCGTTCTCTAAATTGCAGTTTAGATATACATACAAATAATATAAATATAGGTTAGGTTATGCAACATATATATCAGTTAAGGTTTCAACTACAACCAACCAGTTTCGGGCGTTTAAATAACAAACAGACGGACAAGGAAGCGAAGATTTTATTTTAGGTGGAACGCTGCATTTCTTTCGATAGAATTTTCTTTATTTGTACAGAAAACACGATCGCGGGACTTTACATATAGGTCAGTATTCTTTAGAATCAATGCAATAGATAGCCTTGACTCAAACCATTTCTCGAGTTCTTTATGTTTATCATCCTCGCATGAGAGCGAAAGAGGGGGAGAGAGAGAGAGAGAGAGAGGAGAGAGAGAGAGAGAGAGAGAGCGAAAGAGATAGATAGAAAGAGAAAGGCTTAAAGTTAATATATTCAAAATAGAGAGTACAATACGGTTGATTAACCTTTGAGCTCGCAAATCGCAATAATTTTGCCCACTAGTGCATATAAATAGAAATATTAATAAGAAAAATGGACTCATTTAAAAAAGAACATAAAAATAAGCAATAACTAGCTAGCAACTAGTACAATCTAAAGTGTCAACAAATGCGCAAAAAAGAAAAGAAAAATTATTAATATTGACGTGGTTGCAGAGTCAGGTTTTTATATTATCTTTTGATTTTTTTTTTTTTTTTTTTATACACAACAACAACGACAACATTTATTTACTGCTGCTGCAGCTTTTACGAACTCAAGAAAGAAAAAAAAAAAAAAAATTCAAAAAAAAGAAAGATATGATGTTTATGGCGGAAAAAATAAATATGAGACAAGTGTAAACATGGCATAATTTTTATAAACACGTTCAGTTTTTTTCTTCTCTTCTCTTCTCTTCTCTTCACTTTTTTTTTTTTTGTTTTGTTTTTTTCCCGACTATAAAATATGCAATGCATTCTGTTAATGTGCACATTGCTAAAGTAGCTTTGAATGCGACCTGACTGACTTGAGTTGAATATGAATCACATTTATCATTATATTCAGGAAATAACTGGTGTAAATTTTTCTGGTTTTACTTTTTTGTTCTACTATTAAAGAATAAAAATGCGACTATGTGCGATAATAAAGAGCAAAAAAAAAACAAAAAGGTACCTTTTCCACAACGGTAATTAAAGCCTGTGTTCACAAAACAATTACGGGTAAACTCTTTTTGCTTTTTTCTCTATTTTCTTTTTTTTTTTTTTTGCTTTTTTTTGTAATTTTATTTAACAGTTTCTTAAACTTTGCTTTTGCCATCATTAAGTGATTAATTGTTCAGCTGTTTAACTAATATGTCCTTAGCTCTGAAAACTTTGCTTGAGGTGATATTTTAAAGAGCACATCTATCTCTGTTATTCCTCATTACTACTAGAGGTTAAGTTTTAGGAATTTTTGCTATCTCGGCAGCTATTCTAGGCAAACAATAATTGTTTACCTTTAGTTTAGTGAATCAAAAAAAAAATTTGTCAACACTGAATAGCTTCAGTAAGGTTTAGCTTATGCTTCTACCAAGTACATCTCCTCGAATATTTTTATGTCCACCCTCAACGAATGAAGATATAACAAGTTTGTCTTTCTATTTTCTGGTGCACCTTTTGTCCTGCACAAATTGGCACTGAGTCCGTGCGTCCTTCTGTCCGTTTGCAAAATTTTAAATTCACTCATTTTCAAATAGAAGTTTTAAGCTTCACATGGTAGATTCTTAAAGAAAGCTTACACACGGGCATGGTAGAGCGACGGCCGGCCCATGTATATATATCTCCGTTCGTGCGCAAGCAAATCTACAATTAAATCCGTTTATCTTTCGATGTTCATGTCATGGTCGACATGGCTTTCCTGCTTCCTGTTTCATAATTTCAGCTACTTATTCTTTTTTACTTTTTTTTATTGTTTTTGCTTTTTTTTGTTTTTTTTTTTTTTTAAATAGGCATAAAACTTACCGGTACAAAATGCGGTAAATTATCCAAGACTTGTAGTTTATCGATACGTTGTTTAATACGTTCACGATGATGTGGATTTTTTATGCCAATTGCTGTTAAATCCTCTGGGGTCATGCGGGCTATGGTGGGTAAATCATAACCAGCCGCTATGAAGAGTTGAGCATATTCTTCATATTTCATTTCCATAAGCCAATCGATGATCAACTCTTCGTTACGTTGACGGTCCATGGAACCGATTGAGCACGAACTAACTGAACTGCAACGTGGTGAAGATAGGGCGCCACCGCCGCCGCTACTGCGTATCGAACCAGCTCCGGATGCGCCGGTGAGATATGATGAAGCTCGACCCGAATCTAAACTAGCAGTGGAATGACGGGATCCAGAACCAGCTGAACCTGATGATGAACCGGGTGAGTCGCGGCCCGGCGATTGGGTCAGATCGATACCTTGGTCTTCTTGCAATGCTAATTGTTGATGATAATAAACAGCTGCCTTGTGGGTGAGGGGCTCACGTAATGTAGCACAAAAAACTGGCGGGGGACATGGCACAATATTGGCTGAGCATGTGCCTAATAAAGCACTGGCATTGGCGGTAACAGATTGGGCCGGTTTTACTGCGGCTGTTGCTCCTGCACCTGCTGAAGTTTGTGAAGAGCCTGACGTCGACATGACTGAAGCGTAATCGTTTAATTCATCTACATAGAAAAAATGCGATAATAATCTAAAAATATTTTTCCCGCCCAAGCAATTAGCTCACCTTTTATGCGCAAAGCTACAGTTGGTTCACGTGGCAAATTGAAACCGCCCTCTTCGAGTGATGGAGATGATACCATGCTACTCATTATGATACCATCCTCTAGCTGCGCTTTTCCAGTTGCCCCCGAGATACTGCCACCTAATCGATACAACGGTATATGTTGATGCTGATGAGAATGATGATATATTGATTGTGAAGATGTTGCACTTGCAGGCACTGGATCGCCTGGTAAAGCGGGCGGTGGTACTTTTGTAACCTTTTTAGCTTGTGCGTGCGGTTTCAATGAACGATGCATGATCGCCGTAATAACAACAACCAACTATTTGTGTTGGATGATTTAAAAGCAAAATTCTCAAATTGTGTTCCTAAAATGCCAAACAATGAAAAAGATAGTAAATAAAAAGTAACAAGATGGTATCACCTTTAAATCTATTGAATATTAAATTTTTTATTAAAAAAATTGCAAACAAAAAAAAAAAAAAGAAAACAGAAACATAAGCATAAAGAAAAAAATTTCAACACACCCATGTTTCCGCTTATTTTATGAAAGTTTTGCATGTACACCAGCAATACAAATGGAGCGATACATAAAAAATCTACACTCAGCTAAAAAAATATTAACCCTTCAACCCGTCACCCAAGAAAAAACAACATAACACATAGCCGTATAGCCAGTAAAGTCCTGGTTGTATTACAATTTCATTCAAGAAAACATCAATAAAAAAAAATTACAGGTTTTACGTTGACGTTGATGATTTTTAAATGAATTTACTACAAAAATGTTTTGCGAGTAAAAATGACAATACCGCGGCATTACGGCCCTCCTGCAAAGGAAAACACAACCCACGAGAATAGCGCTACACATCAAATGTCAATAGGAATAATTTGTACATCGCACCAAAACGCATAAATACTCACGATAGGAACGGAACAGAATGGAGCGAAACGACAAAAACTCACAACAAATGGAATTAAAGCGAAAAAAGGATGCATTCGCAAGAGCTAATTGCAATAAATAAGAGTAACTTTGTTGTTGTATTTTACATGTGTATACACGAAATTGTTAAGGAGAGACTCAATGTCACACTCGCAAAGAGAGAAAATGAAATAAAGAGAGAGAGCGAGAGAGTGAGAGTGAGAGAAGGACGAATAAATATGAAAATACTTGTGGGAGTCCAAACAATGCAAAGGTTAAAGGTAACCGAATCAATATGAAAACTATATAGAAAGCAACATAAATAGTTTTTAAAGCATACTTCAAGGCTAATGTAACGGATGAAGGATAAATTTCATTGGCAATGGCCAATTGGCAAACACTACAAAACACTCTTGGCATCGTCTTGTGCAATGCCAATTATTCGGTATATAATTCACTTAAAATTGATTTAATACACACACACAAACGCTGTCGCTAATAAGATCCGGAAAAGAAACAACAAACTGTAAAGAAATCCCTCCGCGGTCTTAGCTTAGTAGTAGATTATGTATATATTTACAAATCCCTTAGGGTTTTGTCTTTGAAACTAAAATTTTCGCAAGCATGAAATTTCAAGCGGATGTATATGTATGTATATATGTACACGCATATATATATGTTATGTGTATATATATATATCTTTGAAACTAAAATTTTCGTTACAAAAACTACAAGGACACTTTACACACTCGCAATAGTCTTAAATATCAATATATTTGAAATCTCGGGCTGCGAAAATTTTAGTTAGAGAGCAATATGAGTGTGTCAAGTTAGTCTTAGAGCAAAGAGTGCCAATTTCAATCTTTTATCTCGATCAACATCAAGTCGGAATCTTATGTAAACCAAAACGATTTCAAGTTTCTGTAGTTTGGAGTACAAATTTTGAACTTAACACTCAAAGAATTTTTTTTCAAGAAATGGTCTTCCCTCTCTCTCTCTCTCTCTCTGTCTCTCTCTCTGTCTCTATCTCTCTCTCTCTCTCTCTCTCTCTCTCTTATTTAAATTCGCTAAGTTCAACTTCAAATAAGGTTTTCTTAACTGAACTTGTAGCTCTCAAGTAATAGGGCATTTAAAAAACATCAGTCGTTCGAGATCAATATCGAAAGTAAATTACTGCAGTCATCGGAAAATGATACTATAAATGTCAAATTTAGAGACCATAACTCTGTCTTCGTCCATGCTTTCTTAAAACTCTCCTTTCCCGATTATTTAAAATTTTAGTTGCTTATCTCCCTCTGCAAAACTCTACAAAATCATTCAAACTCGATCTCCAAGCCTTTTAATTGAACTACTAGAACTAGTTCTCTAGATCGAATAGAAACCCTTTCATATTACTTCTCACGTCTTCCTTTTCTAACTTCTAGATACTGGAGTGCCTTACTACTGACTCTAAAATGATTCGATTATTCTTAGAAAAAAATTGTCCGCACCGCTAAACTCATTCTCAATTCATGTTTTGTTGCTGATAAGAATTGATGAGCACCGAGGAGTATACGGACCAAAACGGTTACATTAGCAGCCATCCAGCTGACTTGTGTACTCACTCATGTTATAGTTTCTTTTTGCACATCAAATGTTTCTATGCAACTAGGTACTAGACCTAGCGCTTTATGGTTACTTAAAAAACGAAGAAATGAAGTGAAATCTGAACAACGTTTTTACGAATAACTTTTCGCGTCTTAATCTGATGAGGAGAAAAACGATCTTGAATTATTTGAAATTATGGTCCCGATTATTAATGGAGTTAAGTGGAATGGAGAAGTAGTCGGAATGATTGGAGAATGATAGGTCTACGCTAAAGCTCTTAGCAAATGCTTTCAGTTTTTCAATTGCTTTAAGGGCGAGCCTTATTTGGCATCACTAATACGTTATAGTGCGTATATATGTTTTCCGAACGTCTCTTCGTTTCGATAGTATGGATCGGTATTTATGGTTCTTCGTGATAAAACTCCCCGTGGCACCTGATCAAGTGCAAATCAAATCTTCGCTTAGGTTTTAACACCGACTTGCACATAGAAATTCGATGGATGAGAGATTTTTTTTGAATGGAATCATGCAAACCTCGTTCGAATTTTTCTATGAATGATTGACTATTCGGTGCGAGGGAGTATTTTTTTTTTCTTTCCCTTGGAAAGCTTTCCATCTTTACAGAAATTAAGTGTTAACATATCGAATCTTTTGGCTGAGACCAAAAGTTCATCTTTCAGATGTTGACCGCCCGCTACTTGAACGCCAAAGATGAGAATTTTAACACCCTTTTCATATCTACTTGTTGTTGTAGTTTTTTTTAATGAAATTTCTGTCGCTCTCACTTGTACTCAAAAATCCTAAATATTAGTGAAATAATTTGTATAAAAGGCTCAATATTTTTCAGAGCAACTGTTGAAAACTTTAAACTCATTGTACTCGTTACTAATCACAATAAACTGTTTTCTTTATTTAACACACACATACACGCGCGCGCGCTCGCGCCTAAGCACACACACACACACACACACAAACTATTACTCTATCTCTATGCGTAAGTAATAGTGTTAGTAAAATTAGTGCAAAATCCTTTTTTCCAATGTTTTCACAGAAAACAAAAAAAGAAAGCAGAACAGGTTTCGCAGAATAATTAAAGTGATGAAAACGTTTGCTAAGAAGAAGAAAGAGCAATTTTTTGCTGAAAATTAACAAATAACTAACAACATCAACTAGAATAATGTGAGGAAACTCAACACATATATGCAATAGAGCAAAAAAAAAAAAGAAAAAAAAAAAAGGAAGAAAACATAAAGAAATCGCAAAAAAAATAAAAAAAATAAAAAAAAATTGCAGCATGAAACGGTACAATTTGTGGTTGATTAGATGGGTGGGTGGATAAATGGATGAATAGTTGAGTTGTTGGTTACTAGGTTTTAAAACTAGAGTAAAGTGGAGTGGAATATGTACTCGCAACACATTGATCTAAACACATATATATATATATATATATATGTATTCACATAATGCATGTATATGTATTTCTATGTATGTATGTATGCATTTGTATGTATGTACGCATTTGTATGCGCCTGTGTATATGTGAAGTATAAAATTTAAAGTTTATGATAGTAGAGTAATTCGTACATACACACGAATACAGTTGCGGAAAAGATTAATAGTGTGCAATAGTGTTGTTGAACCGGTGTCGGCTTTTCAAAAAAGACCGCACGCTTCTCTACTATGTACACAATGGACAGAAGAAAAAATAAAATATTTTGTTTAACAAATATCCCATATTTATGTGCATACATATGTTTGTATGTGCATTCGTTTTTACTTGCAAAGCTTAATGGTGTTGTTGGTTTTATTGTGTTGTATGTGTTGTTTTTCTATAAATTAATATTGCAGTTCAGTGCTTATGTCAGCATGGGTTAATCTAAAGTGCCATAAAGATAAAGACCTGAAAATAAAATGCAAAGGAATAAAAAAGCAAAAAAAAAAAAAGCTGGAAGGGTAGGATGGGTGGTCCGTTCGTTCGTTCGTTCGTTCGTTCGTTCGTTCGTTTAGTAGGTTTTGCTTTGCTTTGTTTATAACCCACACAAACATTCGCATACATACAAATGCGCGCTTTAACATAAAGAAATCATAAGTTTTCCTTTTTCAAAACAACAACAACAACAACAAGAACAACAACAGCAAAAGCAAAAAAAGTGCATAGTGCACGCGTTAAAACTTGCAGCTAAATTCATTGAGGGTGGGAGTAAGGACGTGGTGATGACAGAAAACACACTCGTGCAAACACGCTGTTGTACATTAATTCGTGGAAATATGGGTGAATGAGTAATCGCGTAATCATTGCAATGCAAGAGAGTGAATAAGCTTTAAAGAGTTTTTATAAGAGAGAAAGA
>KK503048.1:0-14011 GCA_000688735.1 Glossina austeni | reverse complement strand
ACAGAGAGAGAGAGAGAGAGAGACAGAGAGAGAGAGACAGAGAGAGAGAGACAGAGAGAGAGAGAGACACAGAGAGAATTGGAATCCAAGCGATATTGAATTTCGAAAGAATTTATAACAATTTAGTTGAAAAAGACTTCTAGTTTTTGTTTTTGTAGCAACAGTAAGTAGTAAGACTTGTGCTTACAGATAAAAGTGAAAGAAAATCGTTTCGCTTAATTAAGCAGGTTTGTTGGAAAGAATTTCTTGAAGCATTCGAAGTTGACGTAAAGTAAAGAAAGCTTGGTTTAAGTCAGTGCTTCGATATATTATTTAATTTTTTCGTCGACGTGCGAATGTGTGTTGAATGAAATGTTAATTGAAATTCTCTTCATTTACTGGTTAACGTTGTCCACAGACACATTTGTGCATCCTTATAACTTTCAATTAGATGTCGGAACAGACGATTTATGTCCAGATCCAAATGCATTCTGTAGCGGAGGAAAACATCATTTTCTTTGCGATGCAAGTACAAACTAAATAAAATTGGCCGTACACTTAATACGTATTGGAAACGAAAGCTCTTTCATTTTTTTTTTTTTTTTATCTGCTTTTTTAACTAATTTCGATTATAGAGGCCGCGACCGTGCGCTGACCATCAGCAGATTAATTTTACGGAATCAATAAGAAATATGTTCGTAAATACACACAACGGTATACGGAATAAAATCGCTGGCTATTGGAATATAGCTAACATGAATTTGGTAGTAAGTCTGTCTATCTGTATTTATTTTTTTACCTCCCTCCCTCCTAAGATATCTTTACATTACATTGTGCATTACAAGTTTTTAATTACAATACCTTTCCTTACCTTATGTTCAAAAATAAGCGAAATGGTTCTGTTATTATGGTACGGAAACGTGGAAAACAATTTTTTTTATCAGAACAGTTTATTCTTTTATCGCGGCGAATATTTTATCGACATGGTGTGACCAAAAGCCACTAAGGCTACGTAAGAACTTTTGTGAGATATTGTGACAATTAATTAGAATCGATGAAGCCTCCTATCAATTAATAATCAATGATCAACTTTGAAGAATTGAAATATTTTGAAAGATTCTTTTCGAAATGGCACAACGGAAGGAACATGTGAGGCGCTCCATAAGAAGCTCATTTTAATTTCAATTTATAACAATCAGACATAGGCGTGCAAATGCATGCGCAAGTAGTTGGCAACATACCTGATTCAAGTTTTATTTCGCTTTTAATTGAATAGACTGAACTTTCGTATTGAATGAGCGGGTTTTGATGCAAGGATGACCCAGAGCTCTTACAGTCAAATCATATTCTCTTATATTTATTAGTTCCACTTACATTATTCTAAAAAAATAAATTTCAAAAATTTGTCCCAAGACTTCGAAACCTTTTTTCTTGAAGCTGAATATTATTAGTATTAGTATTAGTATTAGTTTTACTTTTCAAGTGAATAAAAAGGACTGTAGGGTATCTCAAGTTAGTAAAAATGTTAAATTTTTAATTTACACCCGGAATAAATTTTCTAAAATCAATAATTTTCTCTATCAGAAGCAATGTTTACCACACCGCCCTTCTGAAAGGCTTTCTGTCTTCCATAGATATTGCTTGGAGCAAGTTATTTAATCTTTACATCAAGGAGACTTAATAAAAGACTTTCTAGATTTTGTCGGTCAGTTCTATATCCTTGTATTTTTTTTATTCCTTTTATTTTACAAAAGCATTGGAGTCGAGAATTGGAAGTTATGGCTCAAATTTATCTGCACACTTGCTCTTTCGCCATGGACCCTTGCTTAAAAATTGGTGACATTTTTAAATTATTAACAATACAAGGCGAAGATCATTTTCAATATAATGTTAATTTATGCTCAGGTACACGCCGCTTAAGAGTGGGTCAGAATCAAATTACCAGTAAACATTTGACAGGTCGTTGGCCAGGATATTCGGTGCGCACTTGGTATTTGGAGCTTGGTTATGCTGTCAAAACGTTCGAAGACTACGTGCAAGTCTTAGAAAGAGGTAAAAATAGGAATTTCACGCATATGGTTTGGCCTAATCTGCAATTCATAGGTTGTTCTGCAGCATAGTAAGTTAAACTTAGACGAGAAATTTATTATAAGAATTTATTTAGAAAAAAATAAGTAATAAAATATTTCGCTCTTCACTTTGCATAATTGTTTACTTACTTTAGCTTTAAAGGAACAAATCAAATAATATGCTATTATTATCCGTCACACAAGCAATCGACAAGAGACATATTTAAATTTGGTGCACCGTGCTCTGGCTGTCCGGAAAATCGTCACATTTGTTCGCTGACCTTTGCCGGTCTTTGTGGTATAGGTATTGGGAAATTGAAATTGATTGCTCAGTTCTATCAAAAAATCGCAACTAATTTTCATCTTTCAATTGTTCAGATATCGATGTAACTGAGGGGAGGGCCTGTCGTCCAACGACAGCATCATATTTATTATTAAATTTATTTTGCATTACGCTTTTTGTACTTAAAAACAAACAAGTGAATGAATAAATAAGCAAAACGAAATTCGTTGAAGCCCCAAAGGGGGATCCCTTTCAAAAGCCCTAACTGTGTTCGTCTTGATATTATTATTGTAATTTTGTACAACTTTTTAAAGGTCATCATGTAATCGGGCTTTTAATCTTGACGTGGAAGCGTGTCGTAGTACGCGCAAGGCAGTTATCACGATCGCTTGTCGAAAGGAAGGCCATAATTGACTACTCATAAAGATATCGATCTTCGGCTGGTAGACTTCGTAATATGTCCGCACGCCAGGAATATGGAGGTGTAAAAATTATGTGCGCGTTGGAATTATAATTAAAAGTATTGATGCTTAGATTAACATCTCCGAGTTTTATAGGGCATCCTAAGTAAGCTAAAAAGTTCATGGCTAAGTTCCTCTTTGCAAAATTTTTGATAACGGATGGACGGCAATGCTGAAAGTTGATCCCATTTAGCAAAACTGGCGAATCAATGACACCGTTTGTTAACTTTATCGGGGAGGTAACGCCTAAGACCAGTCTGTGTTTCTCGATTAAAGGTAAAGAATACAAGTAGTAGCGTATCTAAGTCATCTTTTTTAAGATTATAGCAGAAGGGTAAGTGGGAAAAGGAAGAAGTAGTGCTTTCTAAAATCATTCACTTGACTCACACTTGAACATACAACAGAGGCATATTCAAGCATAGGTCGTTCGCAGTTCGTATGTAATCTTTTCGTTACGTATGAGTCGTGGGATTCTCTCGACCAGTACTGATCTAGGCTTATTCGAAGCTTCTTCAATATCTGGATTGCAGGGAATCAACGAAATTTATTTTGAAAACGATAGTTTCTAATATTTCTCTCTTCACTTAATATCATCAAATTGAATGAACGCGGTGTTGTTAAATTATTTAAATCAGCTTGGAGATCGAGAATAATTTCGCGTCATCTGCATACATTAGGATAGGGGAAGATTCAATTGTTAATGGAGGATCATTTATAGGATATAGGATAAATAAAGTAGCTCCTAAGTAACTACTTTGATGGATTGCTGAAGTGAGGGGAATCTCGCCAGGCTGAAATGACTTGGAAGATAACCAATCAATGTTGGATATGGTGGAAAGTGTAGCCAATAAATTTCCATTATAATAACTTGTAATTAATTCTCTTGGAGGACTTACTGAAATCGATTGTCCATGACATTTAGCACTTATGCCCATGACATGGGCACTTTTATCAACAAATTTTGCCTGCAAAGAGTCATATGAGCATGACTGAGGGTGAGAAGCAATGATACAAAGAAAGTACAAGTACCAGAAGTTCGTGACATTAACTACAGTTTTACGACCAATCGCTCCATATACGGCAGAGTTAATGTCAAAGGAAACTTTTCAAATGGGGTTATAGAGGAATGTGTCCTAATGGGAAGCTTGCACGTAGGAGAACGAATGACGTTTCTTTTTAACAAATATAATAAAAATTTTATTTCTCTTAAAGTGTATTATCTCCGCATTACTGCTGATTTCTGGCAGAATTGGAATGACTTTGAAATACGTCATGATTTTTCCTGTACTTATATATAGTTCTCAATATATAATTCTTAAAAAATAAATTTGATAACAATTTCAACCGCGTTTTTTAGTTCGAACTATTATTTAAGTTATATTATAAATAAGTTGAAATGAAAAAATAATATATCTTAATATCTTGGCAAGGCTTTTAACATTTTGGCCTCGCTTTTAACAAAGTGAAAAAAAAATTTTTTTTTTCACAAGCTGAATAAGTTTTTATAAAGAGAAAGCAGAGTATTTTCACTTATAGGTTTATAAAGAAAATTTTCTTAGCGTCACTTTTTGCCTGACTTTTATTATATGCCTCTTGATAAAGAGCCTGGCTAGATAACTATACATATTAAAAAAAAAAAAAAAAAAGACAATACTTTCGCAGTTCACAGATATTTACAATAAATCAGATACATTTTTAAATCTGAACATCTAACTAAAGGTTATATATCAAGTCTCAAATTCTTATCTTCTTTTTTGAGATTGAGGACATTCCAACAATACACGGCGGACAGATGGTCGGACAGAATAATATGATTACATGGATGTTGGTTAGATATTTATATTTTTTTTAAAGATCTTTGTTGCGTATTTATAAACGCATAAATGTTATCTTGGGGAAGATCGTCGAGCGAAAATGATAATTCTTCAGCTTGCATTAGCGCTATTGCTGAGGTAAGAAAAAACTCTAAAAGAGCAAAAAACTGCAAGCAAAGGGGAAAAATTTTATAATTAATTTAAACAGGAAAAAAAAACGCAAGCAAATAATTCTTTGATACCTATTGCCGGAACTTGCAATTAAACCACGCATTACTGGCGCGTCAATTGGACGAGGGGAGCCTTTTTATGTATATGGATCTTTTAAATATCCGAAGGAAATATTTGTAATAAGCTTTCTACATTTCTTACTAGACTCTAGTTGGAGCTGTTCGCGTATACAGGCCTCACGTTGCAGTTACAAACAACTCTAGTAAATGTTTACTGGAAGTTTTAGACTAACATTAGTTTTAATTAACATATAACTAACACTAGTTATTACAGTATTTAGTATGTATTTATTAGTACATTAACATAGACTAACATTAGTTTTAGACTATATTACGCCACGGTTTTGAAGGTAGCTATGGGAGATAATGTGGTATGAATGTTGAACAGAAATAGTAAAAATAAGTTTTAGGAAGAAGAGAAAGTCATATATCACGTGAAAAGTTTGTTTGACAATCCAACTTTAATCGGATTTTTAACAATAAATTTTCATTGCTTCTTTCAAAAAATGTTAATCGTTTCTGCCTTAGAACATAGCCCACATGACGAACGCATCAATTAAACACATCGCAAATCGATTAGTGAGACATCCTAGCAATCTGGATCGTCTTTCAAAAGCCCACATGCCGATTTTCCGCCACAAAGGACGACTTTTACCACAGCGCAGAGCAAACGATCAAATACCTTAACATTTTGCTTCTTAGCAAATGGAATCCTATGATAATGTTCTCATGCAACATTTCAAATAATTTCTCTCATGACATGGCATTGAAAATGCAAAAATTTCTTTATTCAATATTATTAATCAAAATATGATGGATCATACTTAGACCCACCAAATTGTTATTTTTTGACGATATAGATTAAGTGGCACTTATGAATTATCGATTCCTGATAGTTTTTTGACAAGGTATATATTATGTATGCCTGAGTTGCAATGATAAAAAGATGTTTTGAAAATTGAAACTGATGCATAAAATGAATGAGACAAATTCGTATTGGATGTAAAATTGTACACCAACCGATGACCGTGGCTGTGTGTGTGTGTGTGATAAGCTAATTACTAAAAAATGCGCAACTTCATCATAATTTTCGTTTCAATGCCACTATCAGGACGGGAATAAGATGCAACAGCACAACATTTATTTTTGTGTCTTTTTTAACGACCATAATAAGCTGGTGTTGGTTAGAAAAAAATGCTTCAGTAAAACCGGTCAAATGAATATATTTTTTTCAAATGTTATTTTCTATCTAGATTAACTAAAATTTTGTTTGATTGAGACTCAAAGGGGGCTTAGAATAATATGTAATAGGAGTTGGAAAAATACTTTTTAACATTATTACTTCAAGTGTAATCTACGTGGTTGAAGAAGAATACTTCAACGAGAGCGAGTTGGCCGTGATCCCTTCTCCTGAACAATTAGCCCAGTGCTATCTAAGTGCTAAGTTTCATGTTTCTGCTCACAGCTAAATCTTTTCAACATCTCCCACAGGTCAAAAATATATGCGTATATTCTTTGTAGAGCCTAGGAATTACCAGTGGCAAAAGCCTAGCTTTCTCATTCCAAAATCCCTTCAAATATTTCAATTTACTAAAATGCATTTCACAATAGTATTTACCTGTCCCACATGTATGAATTTTCTGCGTAATCCTTAGTAAGATTGAGCCACTGTAGACGTAAGTGAGAAGATACTGTTTTAAAAGTAAAGCGTTGAGGATTTCCAAAGCGTATGCTTTATGTTGTATTTTGTTAAGTTTGTTCGAACGTTTTCTTTACAATTTTTTCTTTTTATATAATTGCTCTTATTTATTTAAAATGGTGTAATTGATTTATATTTATTTAGTGGTTTTATGACATTTTTATATCTTAGAAAACACAAACAGCACACGCACCACGCACTGGTACATGAAGAGAAACTTGACACTGTACTTTAAATTGTTGTTCTCTTCTTTGTTACCTCTCCGCACAATCAACCAAACAAGTCAATTGAGCAGCAATAATAATCATTGTTTTAAAAACAACAACAACAACCGTTTAAGATAACATAAGACTCAGACATAACTCATTACAATAAAAATGTAATCAAATATGAACACATACTAGCAAATAATTAATAAAAAGTTCATGATTTTTTCCTAAGTATTTCTTCGTTCTTCTACGAAAGTAAAGGGAATATGTAGTGGAGTTTTATTGCCTGCTGTTTTTATTGTAACAAAAGTTGTAACGCGTCAAAATGCTATAAAGTAACAAGAAACTTCGTACCTTAAGTTTTATTATTCTTCAATTTCTATTTCTGGTGTTTATTATTACACTCGTTTCCTTTTCTCGACAATGATTTATTCAAATAACAGAAAAAAAAAAAAACAAATATATAACATTTATGATAAACACACGCACACACTCACGAACGTATTAAAAATAAATCTTAGAGATATTTTTCTTCTTGTTGTTGTCATGTCACATACGTCTCAACCTTTCATTATCCCATAAGCTGTCATTAATGCTGTATTAAGCGCGTTACTTTTTCAATGATTTATAATTGTCGGGTATATTTATTATAACTTTATATACTTATTACACACGATTCCGTTATAATGTGTAGGCGTTAATAATTAATGGATTTTGATCAAGTTATTTCGGAGAAAACCATCTAATCACAGGCTCTAACAAGAAAAACACGTCTAAACAAAAATCTACATAAAAACTGGTTTTATTATCTTCTTGCTGGAGCTACCATATTAAATAAAGAGATTATATTTGATCAACGTGGCAACGTAAAGGTTTTATTAGGTGTTGTCAGCAAAGAGGAAACAGGAATTTATAAGAAAAACTTTTGTTCAATTTAACAAAACCGTGAAATTAAAACAAGAACAAACAAAAGTTAATTAAGTTTTCGTTTCTCTTGCTTTGTCTTCTTCTTGTTAAATATTCAGCGAGTCAACAACAGATGATTCGACGTTTTAAAAAATAAAAATTTTTCAATTCTATGCTATAATAAGAGTTTCCTCTTTTCGCTTTATTCAAATATATATAAATAAAATTGCCTATAAAATGCAACCTTGTCTTTCTTATTGCTTTGTTATTGAATAACAATCTCTTTATTTCTCCTTATTTCAGTTCATTTAGTTGCTAGTGTAAAATTTTGTTTGCTCTAAGAAATTTTTTTGATTATTTGTTTAAAAGCTTCACTAATTTTTCCTGTTGTATTTTGCGCACATGCTTTTTCACGTGTTTGTTTAGATTCTGAAGAAGTCATTGCTGGCTCCTTTTAACTATATATATATATATATATATATATCTTCTATATCTTATATATAATACATATCTTCCCTTCAAAAATCTTTACTAACGAAAAAATATATGTTTTCTTTAAAAAATTTTAGTTTCAGATTATTTCAAATCCTTTCTGTTTCCGATTCTCAGATTATTCAGATCATGAGTATTGCAACTTATTACGATGATAACATCGCATATATGAAATATTGATTATTCATGACCAAATCTGTTCAATTCGTTAAAATTCGTTTCCCTAACTCAATTCTTTTCCGACATAGCAACTCATGTTTTTAGTAGTATATATACCATATATAAAAATTTGTTATATCGCTGTATTTATTTCTAATAATCCTACAAATATTCTTCTTCACCGTTTTCTGTAAGTCAAGAATAAATGCTGAGCGCGAGCTACTAAATTATAGTAAAATGAGAAAAACTGCGTATTTTGGCCACATGGTATGTGGAGAAAAATATGATCTCCCACACCTTCTTCTGAATAGTTGAAGGCCGTATCGAACGGTGCTGATATAACTTAGGGAATAATATTATGTAACAATTGTAATCGCCTATATCCAGTAACGGATAACTAGTAAACGGGAGAGAGATTTATTAACTCCGTCTCTTATTCGATCGTTGAAAATTGAAGAAGAAGACGGAAATGATGTTGTAAACGGATAGAATTAAAGATAAATCATATAGGCAACTCTATGCCATAGCGCTGGCAAACATAAGAAAAGAAGAATTGAGAAAAGAAAAATATGTTTTATATTCCATATATTCCACACGGATGAAAAATATAAATAGGGACTACAATATAAAATAATAAGTCCGCACTTATAAGATATCCAAAAAAGATCAAACTTCGCAATATTCCAAGTGGAGTTGAAAATGCATAGTTTTGCAATATCTCATACCTTTGCTGGCAAAGAACAACAACAATCCTGAGTTGTTTATTTAGAAAAATGTATCAAGACAAGTAAATATAAAAGTGAAAGTAATGTACGTTTATTTACTAAGAAATTTGCATAAAAATGTAAATTCAACTGGAGGAATGCAAGTGAACATTTACTTGATGAAGCTTTAATGAATTGCGGGCAATCTTATTATAAAATTTATCTTACAAAAGGGATTCCATCTTGGCATAAAGTTCTAAAACACAATGCTTGCACGCGTTGCTAAAGCAAAATCATATGCCGAGCGTTTGCTTACATAAACGTTAATGAAAAATAAAATTAATAAAGGAACAATCTTTTTGAAAAATGAATTTTTGAATTAATAAAGCGAAAGAAACTTTTCCATATGGAAATAGATAGCAATATACTGTAGTTTCATTTTTACTTTCTTTTTATACAAAAAAGCAAATTCACACTTTAAAATCATATTGTGCTTGAAACATCAACCGTATGATTTTGTTTTGTTTTCATAAAACCATCACTATTTTGCATGTAAAAACAGTACTCGTACGAGTTTTAAAAGTTTCCTAACAATTTGCGTCATCGCACAACGCAACGCAAGCTATATGTTGAACTACTTTCAAATACGCATGGTCAACTTTATTTTGACAGTTCATGAGCCACGCGCAACGTATTGCAAGCACTTAGCTTGCAAAATTGTGTTTGGCGCTTAGCACAATCATTGTATAGCGCTTTAGATTTTTGCTGTCATTGGTATTGTAAAAGTTTGTTTGCTCTGAGAGAATTTTTTCATTTATTTTTTAGTTTGATTTTGATTTTTGAGTGGGAGAGTTGTATATGTTTCTTATAGCGGGATAGCATACGTAAACATATATAGCACTGCATAATGTTCAATATTTATTCCATTTGCAATATTACAAAAAAATTACTCTTTATTTAACTTTTACAATCTTTCCGAGATTTTCCTATCGAAGTTCTTAATGTAAAGAAAAAACTTAATAGAAAATGTGAAAATGTTGTAAACTCTAACTGCTTGTTGTTGTTCATGCGTCGTTTATCGAGCAGCTGTATTGTGTTTTGTTTTCCTATTGCATTCTTACATGTAATTGGGAATAATTTTCTTTACGCAAAAAAAAAATTGCCTTGATAAGACTAATTATGGAACAAATTACTTGTAAAAATTTAAATAAAAATCTATACAATAATAGTAACTAAGTAAATAAGGTGAAATTATGTAATTTTTTGGAATTATTGAAAAGTGAAAATTACGTCGCGTCTTAAAAAAAAAAAAGTCATCTACAGCCTATAAAAATGAAGAGAAATGACGCGGTGAAAAGCTCGTTACAGAAAAATTGCTTCCAATGCTAATTCAATTTAATTTAATTTTATAGATTTTTTCTTCAATAGAACAGAAAACGAGGATCAACAATTATTTGCCTTTATTGTTAACATTTATTAATGTTAGCGTTTGTGTTTGCTGTTGTGTAAAAAGAAAAAAAGAGCGAGAGTGAAAAGCAAAAAATAATTCGTACCATTTGGAGACATATCGCTTTCGTACAACAAGCACAGCAAACACAAACTACAGGAAGCATTGTATCTATTTTTTACATNGCCACTGTAATAATTTTTCGTTGCACAACGTGCTTGGCGTTTGGCAAGACGGATTTAATTATTAAAAAATTTGCTTTTAAAAGTATTTCTGGTTCAAAGCTCATTTTTGGTCAATA
This sequence comes from Glossina austeni, assembly GCA_000688735.1. Classification (NCBI taxonomy): domain Eukaryota; kingdom Metazoa; phylum Arthropoda; class Insecta; order Diptera; family Glossinidae; genus Glossina; species Glossina austeni. Next base: position 3,258 of record KK503048.1, on the reverse strand, counting down.
CGCTTTCGTGTGTTGTTTTTAAATATTTCGATTTCGATTTATTTGCTTGACGTCAGTCAAACAGAGAACCATATGTGCTGACTACATTAGCATTAGCATTATTATTAATAAGTAAGTTTACATAAAATTCCTCAGCCCTTATTGTTGCTAGATAACAATGCAATCTTCTCTGATTCGGAAAATATGCAAAAAAAGAAAACAAAAACATCTGTGAAATATGTTTGTTTTGCTCACGAGAAACATGTCTAATATATTTTCTATATAAAATCATTCTTTCAAGATCAAGCCGAAAGCAAGCCCGACCATCTGTCGATGATGAATGATTTTATCTATACTTATGACATCACTTACTTATTCTTTCAATATCGTGTCAATATATTGTTCCAAAGTCAAGAGAACACTAATGGTCAACGTTAGACAATATTTTTTGTATGAAATAATTTAATTTTTTTAAATACACGCCAAAAAAATATATTGTCAGGAATGATAAGAACATTTTTGCGCCTGAAGTGAAATATCCCTCTGTCGGTTTCCTAAACCAATTTTTTTAACGTTGACTCCATTATGATATACACAAAGATATGGTTCTCTGGCAGTTATTAAAAATATTGACAAAAAAATAATAATTTTTTGGAGTTAAGGATCGTAAGAATGTAAAAGAATGATTAAACATTGTTTGGCTGGATACATTTAATCGGGAGCGGCCACATTACGAAGATGCACTATGAGCTGAGAGGTGATGGGAAACTTACTGTAATTGCAATTCCAACAGAAATTATCCAAAGTGTAAATTAATGTTTTCCATTAATTGCGGGATCCTTCCATAAAAGAAATCAGCCTCATTTTACAGCCTCCTCATCACCGAAACAAGAAAGTACACTCGTTTCGCTACATTCAGAAAAATGCTTCAGAGAACGGTGTGAAGTTATATTTAACCCTTTGCACTCGGCACCGTTTTGGACGTTACTTACCAACAACTCGACGCCNAGTTTAATTATCTATGTGAACTTCCCCATAGATGCAGATGACTAAGATTTCGAATTCCATGCAATATTTATTGTGCTTCATAGAAGGTAGTTTCAATATTTTTATACTCTACACTACTTGTGATACAAAGGTATAGAATCGTTTTCGGAATCGTTCCAAGCTTGCCAATCCGTCTGATATCTGTCCATGTATACTTGTGTTCAACCGTCACAAGCCGTAATTTTTGAGATGTTTTGATGAAATCGGCCGCACTGATGTATTTTTCGCACCAAGGACGAATGCTACCAAAAATGGTTCGGATCTGATTGGGTTAATTGATTAAGTGAACTGATGTAGGCTATTTAATTACCGGCCTTGCCGGTCTATAGCATTCTTACTTGTTTATTTGCATAGTTTTAAAAAAATTCACATCATCCACCTGTTAGCACTAAGTATGGGATCATTGCATACTAAGGCGTGTTGTGTTTACAATTTCCATTAAAAAAATCGACAGCGCATTCAAGCATAAAATCTAACACGCAATATTCTATGGGTTTTGGAAATTTTATAAAGAGACAGGAAACATCTAACAAAACTGAAATAAATGGGAAAATTGTGGTCGCCTTGCAGCGAATCTTACTTAACACACTAAACAACGAAATAGTAATTGAGGGTGAGGTCGGGATTCAGATCAATCTAAACTTGAATGAAACCAAGCTATTACCGCTTAAGGAGTCCTGTTGCTGTACTTACTGCTGTGTCACTAACTCAATCCCATCCAACCATTGCAGTTAATTATGCAAACGTAGAATAACTTTTTTTCGAGTTACGCCTGAGCAATTTTTTTTCATTTTTTTTTTTAGCAAATATAAGATAAATTTCGTTGAATGTAAGAATTTGAGAATTTACTCCACAAATAGACGAAAGGAGAAATTTTTTAAACTGCAATGGAAACTTCAATCCGATCTTTGACATATATAATCTCCTAAAAGAGTTTACTTTGCATTTCTCAGTTTCGCAAATTGCATGATGCATCTAATATGCGGTCAATCATCTGTGATGTATACGTAAACATTAAATGAGAGAAGACCGTACATAATCAACGGAAAAAAATTCAGACAATTTGCTCGTAAAAATATTTTCTCCTACACAATTTTAAACAATTATACCTTAGACAACTTGCAATANCACAAAAATTTTCCATTAAATAGCAAAATGTCTTCAGAAGTTACGGAACTGGATCCGCGTATTAAAGTAAGTAAAAATAATTTGTTATGGACCTTCTTAAGAAGCAAGACAAGTAATTTTAAATTAGTTAAAATTACAACAAATTTTGAAGATGCACTACTTTCGTCATCCTATGTGTAGTATTAAACCGGCAAAATGCACATATTCTTTGGTGGGGTAATAATACTGAATGAAGAAAACTCTGCCTACTTGCTCTTACTTGCATAGTAGAAGTCAAGTTTAAAAATAGACTGATAAGTTCGAAAATACTTATTTAGAAGAGAGTATATATATATATATATGTATGTACTTAAATAAGTTGTTTGAAAGTTCGAAACCAAAGTAATCGAGATTTGCCAGCTGACAAATCCACAATTAACAGAGTATCCAATTCTTGTACATAGGTTTAAAGTAATGGTTTTTTGATTTTGTAAAATCCTTTTAAAATGAATATGCAAAAGAGTCATCCTTTACTGCAATCAAACAACTTTCAAGAACATTTTTTTCATGTATATAGAAAAAGGTCCAATATCCACGGCCTGCGCATGATTGAAGAATAGTAGCAGTAGTATTAGCCTTTTGATGAAAAAGTTTTTCCAAAAGCGGCTAAAATTGTCACAACCTCCGCGCCTATTCTGTCTTTGCAGGAAACGTTTTTAGAAATTTGCTTTTGGCAGATCTTGCAAAAGGTTGTGCAACATTTCGCAAGTATTACTAATATAAAGTTCATGCGGACCGAGGGCCGGCTTAAAAGATTTCTATTGAAAACGCGGAGTTTTACAATGCACTCAGAAGGATTGACTAATGTTTAGCCGTAAAAACATATTTGCTTGCTTATAATAAATACCAAAACGTACAAACAAGGCAAGTAAGCGAAAATACATCCAACTTCGCAGCATACCAAACTTCAATGCTGCCAAAATAAGCATTTGTTTAACTTAAGCACCGAAATAAATGCGCGGACTTCTCCGTGATATCAATGAAATATGATTTTGTCGCGATTAACTTTGACATTTTATGTTCAGGACGAAGACGTGATCTTTTGCGTCTCTTTAGCTGAAGTCT